>JABBOT010000005.1:11578122-11886790 GCA_016165875.1 Acanthopleura granulata | reverse complement strand
GCGTCATTTTCAGTCACGTTCCGCAATATGAGGCAGTCAAAATGGCATTAACTATAAAATAAGCAGCAGAGCCCCATTCAGCCACGACACCAGGTGACAAGTGGCCTTTCATTGTGGACTTTGGTGACATCTGGTGTCCTTCATGATTTATGACATCATTTGAAAAGAAACTTTAGTAATCTGTCGCTACCCCGCCAAGCTCTAGTTTACATAGTAACTGTGTCTTCTCGCGGAAAACGTCGAAAAGGTAATAAAATACGTGAAGGTTTCTGATAGGCTGTGGAAATTTTATTGCTTTCGGAGTTACTTTTACAAATTACACAAATTACGTACTACTCGTACACAGTAGTTTTCAGAGAAACAAGGTAGTTTCCGGGCACACTACAAGGAAAGAACCTGCCATAAAGTTTCTTATCTTGTTTCAAGATGCAAGATGAAATAAGGTTAAAGTTGACATGTATTTATTCACGATTCTTGAGCTATGCACAATTCATGAGCTACCGATATGTTAGCTTCTCAGTAAGGACAATCAACCTAAGTTTATGGTTGGCGGCGTCTAAGAATTGGTGTTTTCGGAGCACGTACAAAGTACCGATTTTGAGCAAATCCTTTAATCCGGATAGAGAGATGACACTCCCTGCCTGACGTCAGTCGGAACATATTAGGGCCTCCCCAGCGTTTCCGATACCATCATTAAATGTTCACATTTTTACTCCTGTTTCTTAGATTCTGTCTATGTTTAGAGAAAACACAATGTGAGTAAAATGGAATTTTATGGCTGAGTGAAAAAGAGAAAAGAATAATAGATCTTTGTGACTGAATTGGCAGGTGTAACTGTGAGCTGGAAATCTTAAGAGCATGTGTATCGATCACTATATATTTGAGTTGGCCAGTATGTATGTTCCCCTTCAGAACTCCTCTTTATTCAGGGTTTTTCCGGGTGCTTCACTGTTAAATAACCTATGAGAAATGAAATCTTCTTCACCACGGCATAAAATGACAGTTAAATAAATTAATACATATAACAACGAATGGATGAATGAGTGAAGAAGGAGTTATTTCGGTCTAGGATTTCGAGAACATGTTAAGGTATAACATGCAAAATTACGCTTTATCTCAAAATCGTGCCCCTTATTCTTTCATACCTTCGTAGTTTTTTTTCATTCGATTAATTGGCCGATTTGTTTGTTTCTGTGTTTTCTTTCAGTGATAAATAAGTTTTTAAAACGAACTAATCAATCTACGATAAAATAAAATCTTTTTTCCTACCTATATCGAAAGTTTTGGATCAGAATGATCATTACGATTGTCTCCCTCTGCAATACCTTAAATTCGTCTTGTCCGAGGTTGGGTTATGGGAATAAACCAAGTTCAGTTTTGTGTTAAAGTGAAAATAACCGAAGAACCAGAAAACTGCTTTAGACTGGTCTCCCCTATTCTCGATAATATTTGTTCTTGTAATATGCAGAGGTAAACGTTAATCAGAATATTTGTTGGCCAGGTTATTTCTTTCATTGATAGGTCTGTGTGGAGGAGGAGAAACGCTTCATCTTGGTTAGTAAATCAATCAGCTGACGTAGGACAACTAGTTATGAGGAGGTTTTCCTTGGCTGAGATGTTCGAGTATCATTACAGTGGCCCGGAGATACAGAGGTCCGGCACGAAGTCGCTCGACCTTGCTAATCCCCCGACTAATGGGTACGCCACACAGTAGACCGACAGCTTCATGCCCTGCAATGGACTCCATGTGATACAGGGCTGAAATGAAAAGCGAAGCGCTGATGTCTTTTTAATCCGCGTGATCTATGAATCTAAATAAAATCGCCGTTTTCCTGTAGAACAGTCTCTTAACCAGGGGAGTGGTTTCATAAATCAGAGTGAGCCATACATTTAGCCGAGAAGTTACATGACTCCGAGGCGCTATTACCGGAAGCCTTGCCTTGGGCAAGCCTAGCCTTAGGGAATTTGCAGATTCCGTCACTGTGAGTGCATGCATGTGGAGTATTGGTAACAATAGGTAACAACCGGCGCTTGCGTGGCGGTTTGCACAGCCTAATATGCGTTTAAGATCACGCATTTTCCTTCAGTGTGGTGTGCATATCTCTCACATTTGATTATATCGCTGGAACTTGCCAAAGGTAGTGTTTTCCACCTGCATACTGAGTATTCCACCAGCCACAATTCTAACAGGGAAAGCTTAAGCAAAAAGCTTTGCGTATGGTGTTTAGCAATAATGGAATAAACAAATATCTCGCATCCACTGAGCATTACAGATGTGGCGTTTAACTCCCGTGGAACACAGGACACGTTAAAATAAGGTTGCTGTCTTCTGATTATAAAATGTGAGATAGCAAACATATCGACAACACATACAATCAAAAATCCTAACATAGACAACTAAAAGTCCCTGGTGATTCCCGGGCGTGACATGGCGAGAGGATCGTTGTGGAGAAAATTGATGAACATACAGATTCAAGCTTTGCCCTTTCCGAGAAGCCTCTTCTATCACCTCATGGAAAAAATCGAGGGGTTGTTTTAAGGTTAACGCTAAAATCAAAGTGCATAACAGAGTGAATGGCTCGTGAATGTATGGTTTATTGACGAGCTATTTCAGAAAGATTAGAAAAGGAAAAGCTTTATACATATACGGTTATCTTGACGACTGTAAAGAAGATTGTAAATGCATTTGCACGTTTTCAGTTACAATGTACAAGCCACCATGGTATAGACAAATTGAGATGTCGTGCCCAGATTGTCACAAGTAGACAATTGTTGGTCTTCTGTGAATAATATAAAGCCTGTATAGGTCCAATATCGCTTGTTACTTAACCTCCCTATTTGAATCGTCTTCGTCTGTGGCCGTGATGATAAACCACCGGGGACCAAATCAGAGGTATGCGCTGAGGCAGTCCAGAGATGATTAATTTCATAACTGAAAAGCATCTGAGTGGAAACTTCCTACCTTGTTACACTACCTTGTCAAGAGGCACCACACCCGAAATAATCGAATCCACGAAGGTTCGACTACTTTGGTGTATGTAATACATGTAATAATACAATGTAACAATCATCGCTACTGATCGCCCTTTCCTTTTATCACGATGCAGATGAGTTTGGTTTGGCTAAAGAACAGTAGGCCTATGCAGGTGTTGTATATAGCTAAACGAGCTGTTATTATGTTGTTATTGGGAAGTAATGTGTGAAGGTATGATTTCATACCGAAGCAAATGTATAGGTTTCTCTGCACATCTCTGAAACCATTTGCCTTCTTAGGAGCAGTATGTCATTTGAAATGTGATATGCTAATTGATGTAAGTAAAGATATAAAACATAAAATACTGCGACTGTAAAAATACAACAAAAGTGACAGGCATTTTCCACCGGTGTCTTATCCCGCCTTGCGTCTCCTCGCCCTGCATAATCTTTATGACCTACACAATGTAGATCATAGATGCACCAGTGAATAACAGCATGTATTTATCGGAAAATCTCGAGAACGTACATGTATAATGACTTTTTAAGCCGATAATGTGTGCCTCTCCGAGGATTTGAGGAGGGAGCCAGAAAACAGGGTAGCGCACTGGAAACGCCCTGTAATGACAGGTTTCCATGAGGAAGGCCACGCGGAAAAAGATCGATCAACAGCAACTAAAAGCGGTCAGCAGATTTTCTTGACCTGGCATATATCAAAAGGTCTGTTGACAAAATTCATTGCACGGAGTGTAACTGCGCCGCCCTTTATTTTCCATGTTGGCTCGAGTGAGACTGGCGATGCCAGGGACATGCCCAAACTGGCTGACTCATTAAATTATCTCAGTTAATAGTTACGTCCACACATCGCTGAGCACTTGTAGAGGTTCCATATGGCTGAGGAATAAACAATACGCTCGGGTAGGTGACAGAATCCGACAAACATCCCCGCTTTCCAAATGTAATCCGAAGCGATAAAAGTCTCTTCTCGCTTTCTTAGATTTACTTATATTTAGGGCAATAGACTCCCTACTCCATACAAAGTCTTCTCTATCCATTGCGCTGGTTTAGGTATTTGCCACTATTGCCTTTTCGCTTGCCAAAGTGGCGCACACGTTTCGTACTCTGGCTGATGACAAACTGGTCAAGTTTGCTACCTTGACCTCTCTGTTTACCATAGTGACTTAAACGTTTAGCTTGAAAGTTTCTTTTCTTATTACAGGGGCTTAAACTATTGGCTTTTCGTAGAGATCTAGTAGTTTCAACGAGGTGTCGTTTGGGCATTCTCGTTTAACGCACAATTTTCTCCTTGTTATGAACAATTCTTCCGCATGTGCTGGATGTAATGCTTAATACCGCATCAGACATATGCTAGTTGACTGTAGACTTTGTTTATGTTCAGCAAATATTCAGCATAATCCTAGACGACAACACTAAAATGGTGGGAGAGTTGATATTTATGTTCATTTCTTGTTTTTTCGTGAATTTCTGCATTTTCATCAATGCCACCGTCTGGATGATAAACTGGTGCTAAAATAATGTAGCCTGTCGCCTCCTATAATGTTAAAATGACCAAAGTCATGGATCCGAGCGGTTTTTCTATTCACAGGGCGACGTATATTGGTTAATATTGCCTGCGTCAGTGTCTCCCTCGTCTGAGCTTAAATCTACGTCTGGTCCAGGAGTGGTCTGTCGTGAATTGAATTGCACATGGTTTGTGTCAAATTTAAGAGCACTGAAGGAACATTGGTCTGTCTTTGACTGGCTGATGACAATAAACTAGTCTTGTGACTTCGCAATTTATTGTTGTCCTTCAACTGTAGAGAAATTGACGTTAATGGTGATATTTGGTGGCCGAGATGTTTATACCATTGACCGATCTGTTGTTGAACGAAGCCAAAGGCTTCATCTAGGTCAGTAAATCAATCAGCTAACGCATGACAGCGAGTTATCACATGGTTTTTCTTGGCTGCGGTGTTCGAGTATCTTTACAGTGGCCAGGAGATACAGAGGTCCGGCGCGGAGATCTGGCACGCAGTCGCTCGGTCTTGGCTTGTGTTAATCTCCGGTCTAAGTGGGTACGCCACACTGCAGACCGACAGCTCCGTGGCCTGTAATGAACTCCGCGTGATACAGGGCTAAAATGAAAAGCCAAGCGCTGATGTCTTTTTAATCCGTGTGATCTATGAATCAAAACAAAATCTCCGTTTTCCCGTGGAACAGTCTCTTAACCATGGGAGTGGTTTCATAACCAAGGTACCATGTTGTAGATAATGTGAGATGTAATACCCACACAGATTGGGACAAAGTTTTTCTTGCTAATACGAACCTTGAAAGGTGCAATATCGCGAGTTATTTAACCTCCCTATTTGAGCCGTCTTCGTCTGCGGTCGTGATGATAAACCACCGGGGACCACTTCAGCGGGGTGCGCAGTGTGAAGCAGTCCAGAGATCGTTAATTTCACAACTGAAAAGCATGTCAGTGGAAACTTTTGAACTGATTAAAGTTGACCTTGTCAAGAGGCCCCACACCTGAAACAATCAAATCCACGAAGATTCCACTAGTGTGGTGTACGTAACATATTTAAAGGGACATTGATCGCCCAGATATTAAATATTTTTACCTTATTACAGACGGACAGAATGACATGAATATCAGGTACTTTTTCTCAAGAAGTAAAAGTTACAAGCTTTTCGGTAATCCCACTACCAGCATTGTTCGTTAAGTGAATGATTAAAACTAACGAAAATAACGAAAGACACAGAAGTATCAGAATTTTTAAATGAGGGGCTGACAATTCTTTGGAAATGGAGCATGCACACAGCGCTCGGTAAATTTCATATGTAAATAAACATGGCTCATGCCACGCGTAAAAGAAGTGCTTACGGCTCTCTGGTAACAGGATCGGCCAAAAAGAGACGTAAAGGAGAGCTTCGCAGGTTGACAAGCAAGACTAGAGTTGTAATTGCTGGCCAGTTGTAGCCAGCTACTGCTTGACAGCTGTGTGCAAATGTTGTTGGTGTTTTGACGATGTTAATCGACGAATAGACACACGTTGTTGACTCATAGTTTAAAGAGGAGATTACTGGTAACCTTTTCTCAATGCTGTTTAAGATACTATAACTTGTATGTATCTATTTGTATCAAAAGTCGAAATTATACGAGTTCGTGTAGCCAATATCGACTGATCCCGAACGCCTGCATACATGTCTCGGATCGTTTCGGTTGAATTTTAGTAAGGCAAAATGGACCCCCCTCTTTGTGATGAGTTTGAATAACGGCTTGACTTCTCCAGACTTGCACAAGCTACATACTCAATGAATATTTTCAATTTTAACGTGACCGATTTAGTTTATGAACGAACATGAAAACTTCGTTAAATCGTTGTAACCAGGATTTCTTTGAAAATCTAGATTTCAGGTGACAATGGCCCTTTAGTAATGCAATATGGCAGTTATCAAACATGGCTTGTTTGGTGATTGTTACTTTGTTTTATTACATTGCAGATCATTTGGGTGTGACTAGAGAATAGTAGGTCAATGCAAGTGATGTATCCAGCTGAAAAAGCTGTTATTATGTTGTCATGGGAACGTAATATGTGAACTTATAAAGTTATTATCTTGTTCCAAAACAAATGTATAGGCTTTTCTGCACATCTCTAAAACCCATTTGCTTTCTTACGAGGTCCATGTCATTTTGAATGTAGTATGCCAACTGATGCAGGTGAACGTATAAAATGGAAAATGTTTCGCCTGTAAAAATACAACAACAAAGTACCTGTGTCTTGCCCGTCTTCACCTTTCCTCGCCCTGAATCCTCTCTATGGCGTATACAATGTAAATCATTGATGCACCTATGATTATTAGTATAGGGAAATCTAGAGCAAATATAATTACCTTTTAAGCCGATAATGTGTGTTAATCCGATGATTGGTGGAGCGAGCTAGAAAACAGATTGGAGGACTAGAAACAGGTTTCCACGAGGACGACCATCTGGGAAAACATCAAGCAACAACGATTAAAAGGGGTCAGCTGATTTGCTTGACCTGGCATAAATCAGTCTCTACAGAGAGAAATCATTGCACGGGGAGTTACTGTGATGCACCTTCATTTCACTGTTGGTTCGAATTAACGCGGCGATACCGGAAACACTTCCATATCAGCTGACTTTCTTCGTTAGTTAACGCTTTCCCACAGTTGAGCAGTCGCAGTTTTTTCTCGGCTAATGAATTAATCTCTTAACGATACGCTCGGGTAGGTGACGGAATCCGACAAACTTCCCTGTTAGCCACGTATAATCCGAAACGTGGAGAGTGTCTTCCACGTGGGACCTTCTTTGGTAGATTTACTTATATTTAAGGTAACAGCCTCCCAACTTGATACAATGGCTTCTCTTTCCACATCGGTGATTTAGGTGTTTGCCACTATTGCTTTTTCTCTTGTCAAAGTGGTACACACGTTTTGTAATCTGGCTCTTATATGTCTTAAGGATGACATATTTGTCAAGTTTGTTACCCTGGCTTCTCTGATTACTAAAGTTGTTTAAACCTTTTGTACTCTGACTTCTAGACATACTGGACTGGAGGTTTCTCTCCTTGCTACAGTGACTTAAACGTTTAGCATTTGATCTAGTAGTTTAACCAGGTGTCATTTGGGTCATTCACGTTTAAGACATAATTTTATCCTGCATGGAAGCGATGCTCCTGGGTGTGTAGGCTTTGCTTATGTTCGGCAAAGGTTCGACAAAGGTTCGACAAAAATAAACATGGTGGGAGAAATGCTGTTTGCGTTTTTCAAACAAGCAACGAAGTTAAGTCAAGTGTCAACAATAATTAAGCCAGCCTTTTTGTACAGTTATTCGAATGAGTTGCTCGTTTCTTCGCTGTGCTTGACTGTTTGCATTTCCATCAATATTAGCTAGATGATATCTGTTGTTAAAATAATGTAGTCTGTCGCCACCCATAATGATAAAATGACAAAAGCCATGGTCGAGCGGTTTTTCTATTCACAGGGCGACCTAAATCTACGTCATGTCTCGTCGTCGTTTGTCGTGAATCGAATTACACATGATTTGTGTCAAAATGAACAGAGGTGAAGGAACACTGGTCTATCTTAGGCTGACTGATGACAATAAATTAGTCTCCCAACTTCGCAATTTATCGTTGTTCCTCAGCTTTGGAAAAATAGACATCAATGAGGGTTGTTTCGTGGCGCGGTTGTTTATTTCACTGACCGGTCTGGGTGGATGACGAGAAAGGCTTCATCTGGGTCAGTAAATCAATTAGCCAACGTACGACAGCTAGTTAGCAGGAGGTTTCCCTTGACTGAGGTGTTCGAGTATCATTACAGTCGTCCGGAGATATAGAGGTCCGGCACGGAGATCCGGCGCGTAATCGCTTGGCGCTGGGTTGTGCTAAGCTGCGGGCTACGTGGATAGCGACGTGTCCTGCAATGGACTCCGTATAATACAGGGCTGAAATGAAAAGCGAAGCCCTGATGTCTTTTTAATCCGCGTGATCTAGGAGTCTAAATTAAACCTCTATTCCCTGTGCGACGGTCTCCTTACCTGACGCGTGGTTTCATAAATCAGATCGAGCCGTTAAGCTTGTGACGTTATCACCATAACGCTTGCAAATTATGAAGTCTGAAACTACACAAAATTGCCTCTCACAAATCAAAGTGATTCAAATGGCGATTTTGAGCGATTTGACAATAGTTCCCGAGTCTGTAGTGAATACCAATATTACAGTATTACCAATACTGTGTGCATTAGAAAAAAAGTATGACGTAAAACAAAAATTAATTCAAAACAGAAAGTGTTCTGTGAATCTGAGCGTGACGCGAAGGCGATGAACTGCTCGGTGTGGAAATAAATGATGGCCTAACAGAATCAAACCTTGGCGCCGCAGTGAAGCTTTTTCTCTCGTCACCGGAATCAAAGTGCGCAATGGTGTCATTAGGTCCTAAAAGTAGCTGGTCTTGCTTTATTCACAAGCGGTTTGAGCGAGAAAAAAAACAACAAACAAAACAAAAGCAAAAGAAAAAAAAAATGGCTGCTTACCCTCCTGTAGGAAAGAGTTTTCTGAGAGGAAAAAAAACACTTTTAGTTTGTGGCGTAAACTTTGAGGTTTGACCACCATTCAATGAGAGTAAATTACTACAAGCGAGTTAGTTTTGGAACCAATTCTTTGACAAGCACTGACTCCGTCTGACTGTATAGAAATCATGGTAAAGCACACGTAATTAAAGGCAACGGTCAGTTGTGACAATGCTCGCCACATAGTGCAGTATGAAATCGGAGCCGGGCACTATGGCCCCTGGCATTAAAATTGCTCGAACTTTCTCAGTTCTTCGAGTCTTAAATATTACAAGTTAGTATATGAAAATTTTTTCCCTTCTTCCATAAAATGATCGCATAAAAAGCAGCCTAACACATTTGTTTATTTATTGCTATGTGCTATCTATATCACATACTGAAAACATTTTATGTAGATACCAGAATGCAACAGAATGAAGTGTACCTATAAAAGGTTGCGTGAAATACCCGTCATAACCCTTCTCAAAATGAGGCGGCACAAGCTGTTATGAAGTTCAGCTTTGTAATGAGTATACACTGCCGTTTTAAGATGTTCTTGTCTGTCACGTAGGGAACATAATAAAAAGCACAATAGACTTGCATATATTTTAACTCTTGGAATACGTTAATAATACATCTGCAGAATGATTTTCTTGAACACCTCCCTTGATATTGTGCGGTAGGGTGGAAATGGTCAGATAGCACTATTCAGACATACATGGAATCACACACGTACATGCAATAGCCTAAAACACACATTTATACCTCTTTTATTTCTTTGTGTTTACATTACTTGAAAAACAAGACTGAGATGTACATGAACGCTGAGGTCATATTAAACAGTGTGCAGAGGGACATGCTTGTGTAATATATGTAGGGCCTACCATACACGAGCAGCTAGAACTATTGATATTTATAAACCTATGTATTCACGGGGTCCGTCACAAAAATTTAACTTAAAATCTGCCCATAATTTTCTCTCTTGCCTTGGCATTTATTAATTAGCAATTTTTCCAAATAACGGTAGGCCTATATATGAGAATCATTGCTTCATAAAAACACATTGGCCTTTTCATATTGGCTGCATGATTACTGAATTACGCTATAAGCATATCAGTTTAGGGAAATTAAGATTTTTCGGACTCCTCTACACGTCAGATTCCATAAACTGAGCCACAACCCGACAAAAAACACCACTCCCTTTCTTCTAGTCTGCACGCTGACTTTATGGACTAAGCGCTGTCCAATCACTCCTTAATCTTTTTTAAGTAACAGAGTTTGTTTTCTTGTGCCTGTTACTTCTTTTCATCAGTGGCAAGTCCTCAAATACGGCGGAAACCGTAAAAATGGGTTGATTGTTCCATCATCTGGAAGGCAAAATATAAGTGTCCCCTTTAACATCATTGGTCATCTTTTCGGTGCTGTCAAGATGGTTTATCTGTGGATGCATGTGGACGTTTTCAGTCACCCTTTTCAAGTTACCATGTATGTTATACATAAAGTATGACACAGCGCTCATTGCGACTGCCACAAAGATACAGATCTTGGTCTACCCTTTAATATGATATTCGGCAATATCACTTGTTACTTAGACGCCCCATGTCATCCGCCCAGGTTTGAGGTCGTGATGAGAAAGCACCATTAACCACATCACAACGGTACTATGAGGTATTCAACAGCTGATTAATATCATAACTGAAAACCAACTGAGCGGAAACTTTGGCAATATAACATCACGATGTCTAGAAGCTGTACAAGCGTAGTTAATCTAATAACAGTGTTATTTCCAGGAAGATACCAGGGAAGTAAGGAAATCCATAAAAGTTCCACTTGTAGAAACGAATCCGATCCACCTCACTTACAGGCTCCCTATCCGTGGGTCTTTTGTTCAGCGAATTCACTGTTCCCTTAGCCTGACATTTTTTTTAGAACGCAGCACTTGTATTTCTTGGTCCTCTTGTAGCGCTTCAGTCGAGGCCGGTAATGTTTTAAAAAATGAAGCGTTAAATTAAATGAAGTAGAGTTCAGGAATTTTCATCGCACAGCAAAACAATGTGAATGTTGTCTAACTGGTTATGTCAGGCTACATGTAGAGTATTCACACAGTTCAAATTGTACCATTGCACCGTTGTATACTGCTCATGATTAAATGCGATTCCAGACCAGTGCATTTTTTTTTACCTGTTTCCTATTCCGCCATGATGATATAGGGGCGGTTTATGTCGCTTCTGTTTAAACATTTACATTTGTAAGGGTACCACTGTCGGAGAGTAAAAGTGATAAACAAATGGCTTGTCCAATTCTCACACAGCAATAGACCTTATTCAAGATCTAAAAAGAAACACTCAGACGCTCGGATAAGTTCAATACATATATTTGAAGAAAACATGCGAATAGTACAACTGAAAATATTATACAAAACAATTCAGAAAACTACAAAAATGTATAATTTCTTACTGATGACAGCGTCCAAATCCGGGTGGAATTTTCCGGTTTCCACAGGCGAGTAGGTCCATGTAAATGTAGAATCCAGTGTTCTTGTGAATTCTCGAATCGAAGGATGACAGTAGGCTACGGCACGCCGATGATGCCCCATTGCCCGTGAAGGTGTAACTTCTCAGGGCGGATGGGTTGACTGTAGCGTCCATGATGCCGAGCTGGCGATGTATGTTTCACTCCTCAGAAATATAGACAAAGTGACTTTCAGGGTAAACTGAGATGAAATGTACATAATAGCACAAAGAGAGAATGAGAGATACATGCTCCAAAAGAATGTCTCTGAAAATATAGCAAGTGGCGAAACACAAGCTCACAAAGTTCCACTTACAGAAAACTGGAGTACAAAAGGATGTATGTCGAATGGCATGAAAGCCGATATCTCCAAATCCCACAAAATCCTTCTAAGTGGACTAGAGTAAATATGACTGCTCTCAAAGTGGACTTGAGTAAAAGACTACCAGCTTGACAACGCCCATATTTATAGACTAACATAAAGAAAATTCTGGATAGTTGGAACGTAGACATGCTTACAAGATGGGAATATCTTTCCAGAATGTACAATGACACGAAACTCATAAACACAGAAGCTTCGAGAACACGCGACTGGATTCCAGTGCACGTTACCACGCACACAGAGAGAAAATGTATGTCAACAATCACCGGGTTAGCGCAAAAACAAATAAAAAATACAATTAAAATCTTAAAAATGGGGTCAATTCAGTTTGCCTACCCTCACACTTTCTTCGTTGATTCCCCCGTAGGATTCCGGGAGTGAAAAGAACAACCGTGTGGTTGTGACCCGTGATGGGGAGGACGGGATCTTGGTGGCTGAAGGCAGATTGGTCTTGCGAGATCCTCAGGCCCAACACTCCACTTCGGCCCATACTCCTGCAAAGACGGGCAGTCGGAGGACCCGCTCCGATCAATCGGTTGGTCACGCCAGTTCAAATATCCGGATATCAACCTTCATGTATCCCCGCTATCGTATAAATTTACTGCTTTCCGTGTTGGAGGTTTTTAGTGAGATGTTCGGATGTCTGGGCGGTGGCTTTATGATCAACCGAGTGGGACGTTTCGAATTTATTAGATTCGACATGCTCGAGTATGAACGAAAAATCCATCTTATTAAGGATGGCGTTGAACTCTCGTCTCTCTTTCTACTGGTTACTCGCAGATTACTCGAGGTTTCGTCACTGATGGACCCTCCGGGACAGGTGGGAGACTCGGCGCTATGAATTCTTCAAACATTCGTTATGTCTTCAAACAAAACTTTCTTCTCTCAAAAATAATCTTCCTTTCAGCCCTCTTCGAGAAGTGGTGCTTAAATCAGGAAAAATGAATTTTCACTTGAATTGGATCCTGGATCAGAGAACTGGCATTCATTCCTTATATTATCCACCAGGAATGTGGAATACCCTGCAACAAAAATCAAAGCTTTTGTCTTAGGCAAAACAATATCGGGTTGTGCAGGCATCGTCCAGCAAGTTTAGAAACTTCGCTCGGGCGACGTCTTAATTGAATGCTCAAAAAAAAAACTGTAGGCTATAAATCTGCTGTCCTTGAAAACGATTATGTGTCAACCCACAACTTCTTAAACTGTAGCCATGGGGTGATTCGTGACAGGGATAAAGATTTGGATGATTTGTCAGAGAATGAGATATGCGCCGAAATGAGATTGCGAGGCGTTGTCACTGTTAAAAGGTCTACTGCTAAGCGTGATGGTAAGGTTACAAATCTTGACACGTATCTACTACATCTTAGTAGAACAACTTTACCCGAATGAATGAAAGATTATGGCTTAACGCCACATCGGCAATACACTCGAATCCATACTTATTTGATCATTTAGTGTCCGAGTGGAATGTTATATTCCAAATCCTACGCGGTGTTTTGCCTATCAAAGGCTTGGTCATGGTAAGGGCCAGTGTAGGAACGGGCGAGTCTGTTTTCTTTGTGAGCTCAAGGGTCATCACCGTTCGACTGCGAGAACCCTGCTCGGTGTTCAAACTGCAGTGGAGCCCACATGGCTTCTTCTCGCCGTTGCCCAGTCTTTCAAAAGGAAAAGCAAATCATAACTACCAAAGTTAAACATAATATATCCAACCAAGAAGATCGAAAACCGACAGCCTGTGTAAATAATCCGTCTAAGGTTTCATATGCCAATGTAGCCAAGAAATTACCCACCTCCGCTGGTACCCAGATCACCCTGACTTGGCCACTTGGCGTAGACGAACACACTTTTCTTCCCGTCACATCCTTTGATAAATCATCCAACTCATCAGAGAAAACCACAACATCCACTCAGACAACATCAAGCTCTAACGTAAATGTTCCATCCGGTGAAACCAATACATATAACGTCAAATCGAAAAGTAATAAAACCAGGTCCAACATAGCGTCCCTCGAGGGCCACTGTGGATCCGGTCCAAACCTTTAATAAGTTCGGATCTTTGGAGGGCGATATTCTTTCAACTGCAGGTGCGGACGTGTTGAATACATCGCCCGCAATAGGGAGATCTACTAGTAGGTCTCCCTTAAAAACAGTCGTCCCGGGTCAAGACATATGTCGCCAAACGCCTGCATCCTCCATGATGTCTTCCTTAGACAAAATTATACAATGGAATTGTCGACGTCCTAAGGTTAATTTTATTGAACTAACACAGCTAGTTCAATCTTTAAATCAGTTGCGTTTTGTCTTCAGGAGACATCTGACGAAGATAAAATATCACTTAAAAATTATACACTTTATAGCACTTATTCTAAGGAGGAAGAGCGAGCTTGTGGCGGCTCCTATATCTTCGTGAATAATAATGTTATTAACAGTTATGTAGCCCTCGATAGGGAACATTAGGCTATGGCCGTCCGTGTTTCTTTGACGGAAACAATTACATTGTGTTCGGTATATCTCCCTCCTCATTCTTCTTTGTTACTCTCTGAATTACATAATTTGAAAGAGCAACTGCCAACCCCTCGCATAATTATGCCGGATTTTAATGCCCGTAATCCCCTATGGGGCAGTAATAATATAAATAATACAGGCAAAACATTGGAAGATTTTTTAGCGAAAGATGAACTGTGTTAGTTCATATCCTGCTATCGATCTCACCATCACGGCTCCATCACTTCTCACGGATTTTTCTTGGAATGTGCATGGTGACCTCTGTGGTAGTGACCATTTTCCTGTCATCCTAGAACATCTCACTTCTAATTCTTTAGAACGTGTAGCTAGGTGGAAGTTAGATAAAGCAGACTGGATAGCATTTGAGATGTTCTATGAAGCTGACATCACTTCACAGAACCTCAGCGCTGCAGATGATCCTTTGCTAAAATTTAATGAACTTATATTAACAGCAACTTATGGCACCTTCGGTAAGAACTCGACAAATGCAAAATCCAAAAGGAAACCCTGGGACGATAATGACTGTCGGAAAGCCACACAGGATCGTGAAAAGGCTGAGTGCAGATTTAATGATTGTCCTAACAGTAATAATTTAAACCAGGTTAGTATATTCAGAGCTAAGTCTCGTTGAAGTCCAAGAGGCGATCTTGTTGGCGGAACTTTGTTTCAGGCATTACGTCCAAAACAGCCATGCGTAAGGTCTGGAACATGGTTCAGAAGCTTAATCGCAAGAACAGTAAAGACAAAGTCCAGCATTTAAAAGATGGTGATACTTTATTAACATCTCCATCTAATGTAGCGAATAACCTAGCTGAAACAATATCTCAGAAATCTTCATCCGATAATTATTCCCCTGAATTTCAGCACATTAGAAAGCAGAAGGAGAAAATTAAATTGTCCTTTACTTCTAAGAATTTAGAAGACTATAATTCTCGTTTCCAGATTGAAGAGCTTAAGACTTCATTAAAAAAGGCACACGATATTGCGTGTGGCCCGGATAAGATATATTTTAAGCTTCTGAACCATTTACCATCTGAACCACTTAAAACACTCTTGGTCTTACTTAATGATATTTGGATAACAGGTAATTTTCCTCCATCATGGAGGGAGGCGTGTCATTCCGGCCCCTAAACCGGGCGAGGACCATAGTGATCCAAATAATTACCGTCCCATAGCTCTTACCAGCTACGTCTGTAAGACTGTGGGACGGATGATGAATGACAGGCTTGTTTGGTTCCTTGAGACAAACAACCTATTGTCTAATATTTAGTGTGGTTTTCGTCACGGTCGGCCTACTTTACGTCACCTTGTTCGACTTGAAACTTTTATTCGTGATAGTTTTATTAACAATGAACATGTGGTGTCGATATTTTTCGACCTCGAAAAGGCCTACGACACCACATGGACATATGGTATTTTAAAAGACGTTTCTAATATGGGCATAAAAGGTCGCTTACCATTATTCATATCTTAATTTTTATCTGATCGTCAGTTTGTTGAACGGGAGGGGTCAACTCTTTCTGACTCTCATTAGCAGGAAATGGGTGTGCCTCAGGGCAGTATTCTTTCTCCTACGCTGTTTAGTATCGAAATCAAAAGTCTGGCTAAAACTCTTACAACTGGTACAGAGGGTTCTTTATATGCTGTAGATTTCTTTATATGCTACCGTGCAAAAAATATGAATAACGTCGAGCGGCAATAGTAGCTTTCTCTCAATTAGATCGAGAAATGGGCAGTTGCCAACGCTTTTAGATTTTCTACATCTAAAACCGTTGGTATGCATTTTTGCAATAATCGGAAACTTCATTTCAACCTTGAACTTAAATTCTGCGGCAAGCTAGTCAAAATTGCAGGAGAAGATAAATTTTTAGGGGTTATTTTTGATAGCAGGATGTCGTTTATACCCCATATTAAAACACTTAAAGCTAGATGTACAAAGGCTCTCGATACAGTTAAGGTCGTGTCTAGCACCCACTGGGATGCTGACCGTTCAGCTTTACTTAATTTATATCTTTCTCTGGTGATGTCTAAATTGGACTATGGATCTGCCATTTATGGTACCGCTAGGAAATCGTATCTTAAAATGTTGGATCGGGCCCATCACCAAGGCCTGAAGCTCAGCCTTGGTGCATTTAGAACCTCACCAGTAGAGAGTTTATACGTCGTGGAAGCCAATGAGCCTTCTTCACATAACCGATGTATTAAACTGAGCCTTCAATACGCTACAAGGCTTAAAGCTCACCCAACAAACATTACCTAAGACTGTGTTTTCAATCCATCATACGTAGATGAATATAATAAATGTCCCAACAGGATTCTTTCGTTTGGTCTTCGTGTTCGGAATCATATTGTGGAAGCTAACATCAAGCTTGAGGACATAGCTCCGGTTTCTTTTCCGGAGTCTCTTCCCTGTCTGCTTCCACAACCTAAATTACTCTTTGATCTACGTCAACATAAGAAATTAGATACAAATCTTCTTATAATTCAGCAAAGTTTCACTGAAGTTATTATCCGGATTACATATTTATATATCCGGATTATATATTTCTACATACTGACGGGTGAAAAGATTTGGACAGGGTCACGGCCATCTTGGAACAGCGAGTCATCTCTCTTCGTCCTCCATCCTCATCTTCAATCTTTTCTGCAGAGGCCAGAGCTATACTTCTGGCTTTATCATATGCTTCCTTCGGGTATGCCCAGAGGGTAGTGGTATGCGGTGACTCGCTGTCGTGCCTTTCGGCAATAGGAAATAATAGATTTTTAAAAATCCCTTAATATTAAAGATATTAGCCATTCATAGAAAGTTTTTTAAAAGAGGTAAAGATATTATATTCTGTTGGGTACCAAGCCATATCGGTATCGATGGAAACACAGTCGTAGACAGGGAGACGAAGGCTGTTCTTAATAAACCTACATTTAAGATTAAAATTCCTTATACTGATTTTAAATCTAATATTCTTAAATATATTCGTCGCCTTTAGTAGGATGAATGGGACCAGCAGGTGAATAAGAAACTGTATGCTAGTCATTGTGTCATTGGTTATAATTCTTATACTCTTGGTGTGTCTCGTAGACACCAAGCTGTTGGTGCCGTATTGGGCATTCTCGTCTAACACACAATTTTATTTTGGATGGGACCAGTGCTCCCGAGTGTGTTGGATGTGATGCCCAATACGGCATCAAACATATTTTTATTGACCGTGTGGACTTTGCTCATGTCCGGGAAAGGTACTACTCAGCCGACTCTAAATTCAATTTGTTTGACAGCGTCGCTGCGAATGCTGTCATAAAACTTTTGAAGGTTATTATATCATATGATATAATTTATATAAAGGGCATGCGTTGTAAATCGCACACGTGTGTATAATATATAATGTATATTGGTTCATTTTATAACATAAAAATAGTGGATTTCGACTTTTAAGTGACGCTTAGTTTTTTTAACTGTTGTTTTTTTAATGTTCGTCTGTTTTGTTTCGATTCATCATATCACGTCGAAAACTTAACTGCCTCCTAGTTCCAACATGTTCTCGCCATGATATAGCTGAGATATTGCCGAGGTGGCGTTAAGCCATAATCATTCATTCATTCATTCGTCCTTGATCTGGTCTTTAATATTCCTACTCATGCTAGACCGTCTCGGTGGTCTGGTGTTTACGGCGTTCGCCTCGAGGTCGGGCTATCAAGGTTCAACCCCGGAACAGGTCCTACCAAAGACTTAAGAAGTGGGACTTATTGCTGCTTCGCTTAACGCTCAGCTTAACGCTCAGCATGACACTCAGAGGCAAGAGCAAGATGATATTCCAGTGCAGCACTTTGGCGGCATGGATTCGCCCTGCCACAAGAAGACACACCATATATACACACCAGAAGGACTAATCGTCGCATTCATTCACTCACTCATTCCTATTCATGCTGGATGTAGTTTTTTGTATTCGCCGGCTCCGTTGTTTTTAATACTGGATAGGTATAATGGCCTACACCTGCAATCATCCTGGACTGTTCAACGTCGTTGTGGTTTGGGTGGCAAGATGTGTCAACTCATGGTCATGTTTTGATATTTTATTTGTGCCTCGACGAGTCCTACTACATTCGAACGGCTGATAACGATTTCTTTCTGCTATAAAAGTCCGCGTAATAGCGTGCAGATTGTAGTCTTAAATATTTAATGCTGGACGATCTTATTTAAGTGGATGCTTCGTTTGGCTGAGGTGTTAAGAAGAGTAAGAGCTAAATGAATAGTCTAAAAACAGCTGGTCTGAATTTGTCTCGGGGTCCCCATATATAAAGGTTTTGTTCCGAAGCAAGTGAATATTCTTTCTTGCATATCTTTCTATGGCGGCTTTCTCAGAAACTTCAAATCATTTACTTATTGATGTCAGAGAATATATAATCTGAAAATACATTTTTCTCTAAGTACAAATGAACCAGATATTCTCCCTCTGAGTTTTGTCTACACTTCAATTTGCCAGGGAGGGGCCTTCTTGTCTATTACAGTTGCACGAGTGAACGACGGTATGCAGTTAGAAGCCAATTAAGGGATAATGTTGACAACATATAATGCCTTTTTAAGCCGATAATGTCTGCTGTTCCGATATCTGAGGAAGGAGCCGGGAAGCAGAGTAGCCGACTGGAAATGGCCTGTAATGACAGGTTTACATGCAGAGGGCCACCTGGAAAAAGACCAATCAACAGCAACTGAAAGCGGTCAGCTGATTTCCTTGACCTGGCGTATAACAAAGCCTCTGTTGGGAAAAGTTGTTTCATGTGGGGTTACTGCCCCTTCATAGAGAGTAAATCCGGAGTAGCGACGACATTGTGATGGTAGCACACCTAAACGGTGGCCCCTTATGGCCCCTTGTCAGTTTATCTCAGTTTGCTTTTTGTCCTAAATATTTATGTGAATATTTCTTTTATCTGCATAGTATCATGGCTTAAGGGAAATAAGGTGAAAAAGAATGGTGTGTTCTAGCCTGCAATATATCACATGTCTGGATGACTGGCCTAGCGATCGATATGCTCAAGTTGTATAGGACAGAGGCAAACAACAACTACAACCACATTAGGCGGTGAATCGATTCTGCTATTGATGTTGTCGCTACACCGGGTTTACTCTGTATGTTGTATTTATTTGTTATTTTTTTACTTGATTGGGAATTCACGTGGTACTCAAGAGTGTGACACGTAACATTTGCCAAAATAGGACAAAAAGCGAGAAAGCGAGTTTATTTTTGCAACGAACCCAGTGACACATTTACCCGAAGGACCAACTTGGATAAAGCTGTAAAATCCCATATAAAGGACAGGTCTAGATGCAAGAGGCAATTGGGGCAATGCCCTGAGCAATTTACGCCATAAAAATCCAGAGCTGTGGCTAATCTTATCAAAATAAGGCCGTTAATAAAGCCCACTAGATTTAAATTACCCTAGATTTAAATTACGGAGGCCTGAGTGTATACACCTAAGTGTGAAGACAAATTTCTTTCAGTTCTTGCGTAGAACAATATATCATATCAAAGAGCATCCAAATACAGATGTTTGTTTATTACTGTATACTATCTATGTTGTAGACACTTAGAATATGTTACTTACATTTTGGAATGGTGCAATGTACTTTTAATCGCACCAGGGTCGGATTAAAGACGTGGGCGGCTGTGTCAAAGTAGGAGAGTATAAGAGCAGTCTGGTCACTCACAAGAACAACTAGTCCATTTACCGCTGTATCCTGTTGCAATTTTATATTTACGCCAGCCGTCTGATCCTGCTCAAGTACCATCAATAATGGGTTGTTTGCTTCGTTCATCTGGAAGACAAGAATCCTTTTTTCTCTCCAGCATCAATAAATATGTCGTCATCTTCCCGACGGTGTCAGAAAGATGGTTAGTCTTTAGTCGTTTTCTGTTACCCGTTTATAAGGCATCATGCTAGGTAAGGAAACATAAACTACGCACAGAGGGACAGTGGCGGGCCTTCCAGTGGCATATAACTTTATTTCCACCAATATCGCTTGATACCTAACTAGCCTGTTAGATCCGTCTTCGTGTGCGGTCGTGATAATAGAGCACTTTTAGCCGTATTACTTCGGTCCGGTGAGGATGTCCTCAGCTGGTTTATTTCATAATCGAAAAGTATCTGACGAAAACTTTGGTAACTTAACACTACTTTGTCAAGAGGCTCTATTGCCAATGTGGCCCTAAGCCATAATTCATTCATTCATTCATTAAGGGGGGCTCTATAAGCGTGCTTTTTGCCAATAACAGTGATATTTCCAGGAAGATACAAGAGAAATTATCAAATTCATGAAGCCTCGATCTCTCGACTCACAGACAAGTACATGCGCCGATGTCATGCCTTCATGACATGACGATGTCATAAAGTTATGGGATTATAGCGATCCAGGTGAGTTACTGCAAATCTTGTATCAAGTCGAGAGAGACAAGTAGAATAAATTTCATGGCGGAAGTAAGTCTGATCTTCCCAATGTTCACTCCCTTTTCTTCTACCCATAAAACTGACCATCATCATGTAAGTGCAAGAAATCTTGAGTATGACGTTAAACACCAATAAAATGGACATATAAATGTGGCCTCCGTCTCTGTCGACATACATGCATCTATACTATTCCTTTGTTACTTACTCTTACCTTGTTTTCGTTTCGCATGTGATGTAGGCAATTATGGGTGACGCTATAGTCCTTGTGCAGACTGAGGTCGGTCATATTTAAATATATGAAGTATTCAGTTAATTGAAATAGCGCTCAGAAGCCGCCGCTAGATAACAAAACATTTTGGGCGTCATCTGTCTGGTGAAATTAGATTTTTTGTGTAGTATGCTCGACTTAGTCAAGGGATGTCAGCCAAACAGAGCTAGGTTCACCTTTACATCTTTTATCGTACACTGGCCATATCGTTTGGTTCTTCATACGGGTATGAAGGTCGATAGTTTGGAATCCGAATAGACAGTGATTTTTGTGTGTTTCAAGGTCACTAGGTCGTAGTGGGACAGATTTCTCACTTTCCGTTCCAACGACTGGTAATATCTTTTGTGTGGTATAAAACTTAACACAACGGTGTGTCTGGTTCGTATTGTAATGTTTAATTGCTGAAAGGTCTGCTGTGACGGAGAGTTTGAATTGTCTAAAATTTTACGAACAGTAAAAACCGACTGAACAGCCTAACACACCTTGTCTTCATTTGTCAGTGTTACATATAAATGCTACATTCGCGTCCTAAAGCAAATGAATATGTTTTGTTGCACATCTTTTTGCAGCAGGCTTTCCCATGAGTTTGATGTGCTTATACATGATATAATTACATAATATAATATATCATTTGAGAATTAATTTTATTCTACAAATAGAAAAAAAGTAAAAAAAAGAAACATTAAACAACTTGTTAGGAGCACTTTCTGAGTTTTTGTTTCGCCACTTGCTACTTTGTTTGAGACTTCTTTTGAAGCTTGTATTGCTCATTGTCCCTTTGTGCGATTGCATTCATTTCATCCCAGTTTACCCTGAAAGTCAACTGGTGTATGTTCGGAGGACTGAAACATACATCGCCAGCTCGGCATCAGGGACCCTATTGCCAACCCGTCTGTCCAGGAAAGTTGCACCTGGCCGGGGAGTTCTATATTAAAACCGTAGGCGGCGTACCGTGCCTGCCGAAATATCTTATCCGGATTGGACGCTATCTTCAGTAAGAAACTATTTATTTTTTTAATTATCTGAATTGTTTTGTATATTATCGTCAGTCGTATTATTTGCCTATTTTGATGAAATAAATGAATTTGTTCAACTGTATGAATTGAACTTATTCAGGTGTCTTTGTGCTTGTTTGTTTGATCTTGTGTAAAGCCTATCGCTGCCTGAGAGTTGAACAAGCCATTTGTTTGTCATTTTTCCTCTCCGAAAGTGGTATCCTTACAAACTACTTTCCATACACGTTTTTGCCCTGTTGAATTCTGCTAGGCCTGGATTCCCCTTATAAGGTATACACCGTAGATTAGAGATACAACTGTGAATAACTGGATGCAGTTAGAAGCCAATTATGGGATAATCTTGAGAATACATAATGGCCCAAAAATCGTTGCACGGAAGGTTACTGTGAAGCCTCTTCATTTCACTGTTGGGTCGGGGAATAAAATTGGCGATACCAATGATGTTTTCATACAGACCGACATACTAACTTTCCTCAGCTAGGTAGCCTGCAGACAGAGTTGAGCACACGTAGGGCTAACGAACTAATCCCATAGCACTCAGGAAGGTGATGGTTTCAAGGCCAAAAGTGTCGGCATAATGGTATCCAACAAACTCTTCAATACCCTCCCTGTTTGCTACATTAACCATTCTGTTGGCTATAACAGCTTATATGTTTTCTTAAACGTTTGGTAGACTGGCTAATACACTTGTCGCATTGTCTAAAACATTGGCTACTCTGGCTGATATCTGCTGTCACACTGGATACACGTTTGCTACTCTGCTTGCCGTTGTGGCATTTAGATATGGAAGAATACTGACAAACCTACAGACAAATAGGCCCTGTACTTAACAAAATGCATTGCTGTTTACATTATTATCGACCATTGTCACTAGAAAAGCGCAAGAAAATCCTTGAAGAAATTTAATTACTTGTCTTATTTCAAAGGCGACGTTGTAGTACTCAGTAATGATATTTTGATTTCTGCTGGATACTTTAAACACACCACTCTGTAAAACTGTTTAACACTAGCTACAGCGTGAGAGGCCTTCAACGTGAACAAAACCCATACACTCCCCATTGTCCGCTTCCGCTATCGTGAAAGCAAATGTTATTACATACACGCACCGCTAATACACAGTCTGAGTCTACCGCTATGTAGGTGATACTGGCAAAACCCATCCACACGTGGAAATATATCGTGTCATTAAGATAAGGAGAACTTGAACAATGGTTTCGTTGTAATCATATGTTCGATCTTCACACCTAAATGGCTTACCCGAGGGCCATCAAATCGATCTATTTGCTCTTGTTATGGCATTGCATCAACTATTCTATATATCTTACATTTGTTGAACCGGAAGATGCCACGGCATGCAATCATCTATCTCAAGGTCAACAGAAAACCATTTGCTTGGTTTTTCCTTCTCCCAAGGAAGCCAAGCGTTTTTTTTTTCTTTTTTCTTTTCTTTTTGTGCTCCATAACACTGGTAATAGAATAGGTGAAGGTACTGTGTTTAAGAATGGAATCTTACAGTGTTACTACATTTTGAATCTAAAACCCAACTATTCTGCTATCTTGCAACTGGTGTCTATTGAAATATGTGAATCCATCGGTTTCATCATTATTTATGCTGAGGCAAAAACATAAAAGATGAATCCAAGACCTGAAATAGAATTATTTAAGACATCAAATAGATAATATACATTTCGCAACATTTCAAACACAGTTTCTTCATATCCACCACAGAATTCAGAACAAGGAATTTGTAGGCTATTGGGCTCTCACTGCCTGTTACGCTTTGGTGAATACGGTCGACGACACTCATGTGGGTGTTTGTGTTGTCTAGCCTTCGTTAATTGAAGACAAATTTAATTCCACGTACGGACTGGGTATCTGTGCTATACACGTAGGACAATTCATCAGCGACTTGCCATTGCTCTGTGGTTTACCTGGGAAATTCTGGTCCCTGCTAACCATAGGGCTAAATTCTTGAATGTGGCGTCATAAGACATATAAATCTCGAGTCTTCCCTGTGGGTTACAGAGCATACTCAACGGGGTGAGCGTCTGGATCTAAACAGTTATACGGCAAAATTGTTGACAATACATACATAGCTGCTAGGGCAATAGCATTTTCATTGACAAGATGTCACTGTTGATTCCCGGGGGTGAAACCAACGTGTTGATCGGGCCGCTGTGGAGATAAATGATGAGTCTACAGAATCAAGGCTTATCGCTTCAGGAAAGCCCCTTCTCTCAGTTAATGGAAGAATTGTGGACTTCTTAAATTCGGACGCTGGAATCAAAGTGCCTAATGGTGTGCATAGACGCGGGATCTGAGAAAGATCAGAAGAAAGGTTGTTTTCCCGCGTATGGAGGAGAGTTTTGGTAGACAGAAACCTCAATCTCAAAACCGCTTTAGTTTTTCTCACAACTATGTAGCGGGAGGAAATGACTGAAATCAAGTTATTTTTGTAACGAACTCAATGACACATTTTCTAAGCTAGCAGCTCCAGCAAAGCATAGAAGCAAAGGTAGGTCACACCAGGAGGCAACCGTCATTAGTTCTACAGTGAACTGTACAAATTCCGCGGCCAACTTTAGAGCTGATGTTAAGCATACCAAATCAGGATTCATTAAAACGCCCACTGGCTTTAAAATTGCCCCAATTTTAAATATTTGCAATTTTAAGCATTACAAGAATGTCGATCAACTGATTTCCGACCCTGCACATAACGATAGCATGTAACACAGTATAACACGAGTGTTTGTTCAGCGCTATGCCTGCTACCTATGTTGTAATCACTTAATACGTGTTTGGTTTACTCCCAGCATACCAGGGTTAAATTAATCAAGTGGGCGGCTGGTTCAAAGAAAGACAGTTAGAGCAGCTGGGTCATTTACAAGTACAACTTGTTCATTTGCAGATGTACCCTGTTTCAACTCTTAATTTACGCCAGCCTATCTGGTCCTTCCGTAGTAGGAGCAACAATGAGTTGTTTGTTCCGTCAACTGGAAGACAAGAATCCATTTTCCTCTCCAATATCATTAAATATATGGTCGTCTTCCCAACGTTGTCCGATAGACGGTTGATCTCCGTGTGCATGCGCACTTTTTCTGTTACCATTTACCAGACACTATGGAAGATGTGGTAACACAGACCTATAATGCTCACACATACTGTCACAGTTGCTGGTCTCCTCCTAATGATAAAAAGCTTTGATACCGCCAGTACTGTTTGTTATTTAGATGCCATGTTACAACGGATAGTCGCATCATTGTTTATTTGTATAAATAAAATCATCTGAGTGGAATAATAACAGTGTTATTTCCACGAAGATACCTGAGACGTATTCAAATCTCTGAAGGTTCCAGTACACTGGTTTTGAAGATTAATACCTCCTCACTCATAAATAGGAGCACTCGACGGTGTTTGTCATGGCTTATTCCATCAAATTATACATGGTAAATAATTTAGATGATTTGGGTCTTTTTTGTGTAAATTGAACAAAGACACGTCTTTTAAACCTCATGGTGGAAATAAGTCTTATATCAACAACGGCCACGGACAATTAAACAGATCTCTGTTCTCTTGTTGTTCCTGGGTGCCTTGATGACAAATTACTGTCAACGGTGCTCGTGTTGCCATTTACGCGATATATCTATATATGTTAAATATGACTGGTCTTCCACCAGTAAGGCGTTCGTCAGGCATTGTCATAAAGGTCGAGTTCTCCGAATTCGCATCCGTAGGGGTTTTTTTGACCTCTTATGACACTGAGCACTGACTTACAAGATTAGTCCTTCCCATTCATCTTTTTTTTTTCTTGCATACTTTATGTGTGCTCAGACTCTTAAAGACTAAGTTCAAACGATTGGTATTTGGAGTTTTTATGTGATGTAAAGGTCCACAGAATCAAGATCTGCTTGATGTTGTATTCTACTGTTAAATTTTTAATGCTGAACGATCTGATGTAAGCGGAGGTTTATCACATGGCTAAAGTTTGAGAACAGCAAGAACGGATTGCGCAGCGTGAAACAGCTTTTCTCCATTTGTCACGGGAACGTAATGTTGGCGTTTCACAGACAATGAATACATTTCTTTTTCTCATCTTTCAGTAATTGGCCGGTTATGGGCTTTATGTAATATTAAATATAATCTACTTATTGACGTGGGTAATAAATGCATTTATTCTTGAAATACAAAAGAGCAAGAATTTTCTGTCTGCGTTTTATCTCTGTTCAATTTTGTTCTGTCTGGAATCTTTTTATAACGTACAAAGTGTAGATTAGGGATACATCATTGAGTAACAGAATGTATTTAGACCTTAATTATTAGACAATCTTGAGAACATATAATGGCTTTTTAAGCCGATAATGTGTGCTATTCCGATAGTCTGAAAAGGGGCTAGCAAACAAAGTAGCTGACTGGAAACGCCCTGTAATGAGAGGTTTCCATGAGGAAGGCCACCTGGGAAAAGATCAATCAAGAGCAACTAAAAGCGGTCAGCTGATTTGCTTGAGCTGGCATAAATCAAAGCCTCTGTTGGGAGAAGTCTTTGCTCGAAGGGTTACTGAGATGCTCCATCATTTCAACGCTGGCTCGACGTAAAGCGGCGATGCCAGGGACATCCGCAAACCGGCCGACACGTTACCTTCCCTCAATTAGTTAACGTGTTCTCACTGCTGAGCACTCGTAGGGTTCCTCTCGGTTAACAAATTAATCTTGTAACGATACGCCCATATACGTGATAGATTCAAAGCAAGGCCGAAAGAGTATGAGGGATTCCGACAAACTTATTATCCGAGGCGTCAATATTGTCTTCTCGGTCACCGTTTGCTCTAGTGTACTTATGCTCCATATCAGCAGAGCCACTCTGCTTGTAGCTCTGACTACGTATATGATCACAGCCCTGTCGTCTTCCACAAACCTGCCCTAAACTCTGTACTTCCCGTGCTGTCCTGAATGTATTGACTCTGGGAAAATTAAAAAGTGTCTGTCTGTAAAACGTCTTGGCTGTGAATTCCACGTAGGTGTCCCCATGTGCCATCACTGGTAAATTAAAACTAGTTGTTATCTGGGCAAATTTTAGGTACACCGGCATATTTGAATGCATACTCTACACAGCGCAGGAACCACACATATTACGAAAGATACCACTGCTACTACTTGACTACTTTTTCCGACAAATGAGCTAATTCTTTCGGATCAGTTTCACGAGTAATGACCTAGAGCACATTTATAAACAACGTTCATTAATAAAAATATTTCTGTACAAAACAGGCTTGTGGTGTCTGTCCTGTAAAGCTAGACCAGAAATCTGCCTCTTGGTTATTTCCCTTGTATTCATAGTTCCCAGTGTTATGAGGAGTATTCATTTTAAACATGGCGGTTAGACTTGGAATTTGTTCAAGTTTCAACCAGCTTTACGCTCCTAAGACTTTTACCAGTGATTTTACAGTGATTACACATGAGGACACCTACGTGGAATAAGACGTCTATG
The DNA here is from genome assembly GCA_016165875.1 of Acanthopleura granulata. Classification (NCBI taxonomy): domain Eukaryota; kingdom Metazoa; phylum Mollusca; class Polyplacophora; order Chitonida; family Chitonidae; genus Acanthopleura; species Acanthopleura granulata. The sequence goes on along the minus strand of JABBOT010000005.1, from coordinate 11,859,142 downwards.
AGTACAGGCAGATAGTATTTAACGGCTCCAAACTCGATGTATTGAGGACAACACGGGCAGCACAAAGGCGTTTAAGGTTAGGTTATGGAAGACGACAGGGTATATGTAATCACAGACCTACAGAGCTACTCTGCATGACACAATGGCTTCTCTGTTCGCTACAAGGGAGCTAAGGCGTTTTACCTGTACATTGGCATGGTAGCTTAGGCGTTTAACACTCTTGCTTTTATGCTTGTCGCATTGATCTAAAAGGTTGTTATTCTGGCTCCTGGTTTTGTACACTGGCCTTTATACTTGTTGCATTATTTTGCTGTAGCTTAAACCTTTGCTGGCTTAAACCTTTGCTTCCCTGACTTGAAATCATAATATATTTATTTCTGTATTTATTTGATTGGTGTTTTACGCCGTAGTCAAGAATATTTCATTTACAGAAGCTTTCAATCATCTGTAGGGTAGAAGAGCATGAGCTTGGTTTAAACCCACAGAGATAGCATTTGTGAAAGGCACCTTGGTCATTACGCTGCACTAGCGCGCTAAGTCCCTCAGTCACAGAGCCCCCCGTTAGTGGTAATACTCATTTAAACTGTTTAACACTAGCTATTATAAGAGGTCTTAAACGTTGAAAAGCTCACTTGCCGTGACAGTAAATGACAAAAAGCAATGGTGATCATTCACAATAAATAAATGTCAAGTTATACACCAGTCTCTTATGCAGTTTAAATTCATCGTTATCAACATCATATTTGTAAAATCTCCCCACGTCTTCAGTAAGACGCGAACAATTGTTTTGTTAGAGCCGTGTATTCCACACTTCAGTTCCAAGGGCTTCATGGGCAGTGGTCAAATCGATTTAAGGAACATATTTTGTTTACATGTTAAACGCCGCGAATACATTGGCTAGTGCGGCGTGGCCCATTTAGGGCCAGTACATTATAACTCGCTTCTTGTTGATACAGCATCATTCATTCCTCTGTCCCAAAAGACTATCAGAAGAAATTTGCTTACTTATTCCCTCTCACAAGGGAGCTAAGGCGTTTTACCTGTGCTCACTGATATCGAATTCAGAATGTGACAAGGTGTAAACTCTTAAAAATTTAAATAAGGTAAAGCGTTAGTTCTTCTACTAACCAGGATCAGGAATCAGGAATCTAAAACCTATTCTTTTATTATCTTTCCACGCTGGCGTTTATTGAAAGTTTGTGTATTCATATGCTTTACGATCATTCATACTGACGCCGAAAAGAAGAAAGATTCAACGACGTAAAAAATAGTGCGAGACCTTAGAACTGGTGATCCCCTCGGTGGCCAGGTGGTTAGAGCGTCCGTATCTAGGTCTCGTGTTTCGGGATCAATCCTAGCTTGGGTCATGCCAAAGGCTTTAAAAAAATGGTACTTGTTGCTGCTTCGTTGGCGCTTAGGACTGAGAGGTTAGAGCAAGGTAAAAGGGCTGGTCGGCACGATGTCAGTATAATGTGACTGAGTAGGGTGTCACGTCTGGTGTCATGGGCATGATGTTCCACTAAGGGCAGTACTTTGGCGGCATGGATTCGCCCTGCTACAAGAATGTATATATATATACATTCTAAGGGCTCCTCGTCGTCATATGACTGAAAAATTGTTAAGTACGACGCAAAAACATACATACTTAACACTCCTGCTTAATAATTCTTATTCAGCAAACGAAATTTAAGCCTGGTAGAACATCACAAAAAATGATCAAACATGACGGTTTTAATAATTCAGACATTTTTGCTGTATTTGCATGCAGGTGGGTTTTACCAGTTGCACCCAAATATATAGATTCATCTTTGGTTGCTTCAATGAGAAAGCTACACAAGCTTTGACTAAAATATCTGTGCAATTCGGCCACGGACTTGTACTTCAGTTACTTCAATTTTTCAAAAAAACTGAACTCGAAAACTACATACAGTCAGATATACATGTCATAAACCGACTTAAGAATACATGCTTGGCAGGAAATGGGCGCCATACCAATTCCGAAAGTTTGGGTGATCTGAGTAAAATGTGACCATGTAACCTACAAAAGTAGCAAAGATTCGTGTCAGTGAGTGATTTATGCGGAATGACATATCGTTTTGCTGGATTTGTGAGCAAATCAAAAACCTTCTATTATGTCTCTAATTTTGCTAGGGTAAATTCCTATTTACTACTGATAATAATAATAATAATAGAGAAAAATAAAATAAGCATATAAGAAGGAAAATAAATAAATAAGTAAACAATGAACTCTCTGTTTCCTTGCATCTGTTTCCATAAAAACACTGTACACACAAGTTGATTAATTAACATTAAAATACAGCATGAACGTCGTATAATCAAAGTGCTCCGTATCACGTAGCACAAATACCGAAGTCACAGTTGTGTGGAGGAAAAACAAACCCTGTAAACAAGTGTCGAGCTCGAAAACGTCTCTATTCTCGCTTGGTAGCGAGCTGCAAGCGTCCAAAATAGCCTGGTAACATCATTACCCGAATCGATTCACCGCCTAATCTAGTAACTGATTGCGGCATATGATTGTCGTTGCTCTTTGCCTCAGTCCTATTACAACTTGAGTATATCGACCGCTAGGCCAGTTATCCAGATGGTATGTCCCAACAACAGTAGTATCACAACCTGCACATCCGAGAACATGTCTGTTGGGGAAGGGGGGTGGGGTGGAGGCATTACTTCATTAATTAATGACCAACTTCCTCATTCTCACTGCATGTTCGATGGCATCCTCCACAATTCTTTGGTCAAAGCATAACACTGGTTGGAGGGTATCCTCTACTGCCATCAGGCTACAAGCAGTTTGTTCACTTGTTTGGGGAGGGGGGGGTCATATTTCAATAAATCATTGATATTTGATAAAATTTAAATACAATTAACTCCAACTCCCTCAGGTGACTCAGCAGTGTATATGGCACACTTACATCTTGGATGTGTCCCGCTGTCTGACCATTTTCATAGATGGACCGGAGTTTTTCGAGGAATTTGATAGGTTGAAACATTATCATTTAAGCACAGTATGATAGTCTTTCCAATGGAGCACTGTGACAGCACATTGTTTGGGGACTTGCCGGGGTGGGGGAGGGGTGTATGTTTGATCCAGATGTTGGTATAAATTAATTGCAATCGCGATGACAGTCGACCGCCTGTGACTCACCTTTAGATTTGAAAAATATTCATACTTTTAAATAACATATACAGCTGAGGTAAATGTAATAATTTCAAATTATTGACCCAACATCAATGCAAGGCGCATTTTTCGTCTTTTAGGGCAATTGTATAACGGTTGCATGGGACGTTGACAATTCATTATAGCACAAATACGAGTTTCTTTCTATGAATGACTTTACAGCGAGCAGTAAGTCACGCACACACTTCGGTACTCTCAATCAACATTCATCCGAGACTGGCACTCTTCTTACGCGAGGCTGTGATTAGCCTCAGTTAACCCATGTAACAGGTAATTCCATCAATTTCTCAACTCGACATTTACCTTCAAATACCTGCCACCTTTCATCTCCATTTCTTTCATCCGAGTTTGGTGTGTGTTACGTGAATCGCATACCTTTCATCCATTAACCGCTATTTCAAACATCAGCGTGAGACGTCAAGAATGTTGCTCGCAGGCCTAATAGAGGTGCTCCGTGGCTCACAAAAATACTGGCACTTTTCGATGTCTACTTGATGCACGTGCTCCACTTAGTGGTGTCTGTGACACGCGAGCTTGGGTGTTTACAGTATTACTTGGGATTCTCGCCACGAGAGCAAACCGTTAGCGCTATGTTTTTTCCCCGGAGCGGAGAACGCAAAGAGAGCGGGCGGCAGCTTGTGAACATCTGCCTCTGCCATCACTGTCACTCAACGCTTCAGTCTATAAGCAACGTCTGGTCTTCCCATAGTAAGTCTTTGATCTACACACCGTTCTAACCTCCTCAACTATAACGCGATCTTAAGGAAAATATGCATGTATATACGTGCACTACATCTGCTTTATTGTTCCAACATAATGGTTCACACGGCGCATTCAAGAGTAACTTTGGACCGGTGATGATTAAGCAGCTGTCGGCGGGTCCATGACCTTCAATTTTGGCCGCCATCATGCACATTACTCCACTGTCTCTCCTGTGGACGTATATTTATCCTCAGTCGCAGAGGCATCCATCCAGCGACAGACGCACTGTGCTCGCCCCCCTGTGACGAAAGTCGGAGTGGTTCGCTCTTGGATGTCTTTTACTGTTGATTAGATCACGTTTTCAACTATTAAAAAACACTCTTTGATTGAGCAAAGGCTATTCTAATCTGTTTCCGGCTCTGTCCAAATACAAATGACACACAGAAAACAGGCTGGCTTGCGGCTGGATTGCTCCCCGGTGAGCGCAACAAGGCAATGTTTCCCATGAGAATATCCCGATCGTCCAGGACTAGCGAACTTGGGCCCAGTGCTACAACATAACCTCTCTGTATATACATAACAAGGCGGAGATTGGGTAATATAAAAGGAAAATCAGTGCGATCAAGGACAGAAAATCTACTCTTAAAGACATAGTCTAATTCAATTATCAGTATTGAGTGTGTCACGTATAAGGTATTTTTACCAAACAAAATACAGACAAATAAAGCAATTATATCATTATGCATTTTGGAATGCTAAATTTCCGCCGTAGCACAGCGGAAAGCCTGTTCCTTGAGTGGAATCTTTGGTATTCATCCTTACTTCATTGGTTAGACATGCAATACCAAAGTGTTAAAGGATTGCGGAGAAGTAGACACACCTCACCTATTGATAGCAAGGTTTGAGCCCGCGATACTTACAGAGGAGAATTTGCGCTGAGGTTATGAAAGTTTGGTTTAAAATTCATGTAAGACAAAATCCCGCGTTCAGCCAAAATTTTCATGTGATGAGATAATCTCGTTTTCACGTATCGGTCCTAGCTGTTATTTTGAAGACAACTCACAAGGAGAAGCGGAATGTCACTTTGGTTGAGCTGTATCCCAAAGTGTATGAGCTATTGCCAAGAACCGAGTTAGCGAGTCTGGTACAGTGACGTCATAAGAGGCCGAATTATCAACTGTCTCGCACATGCCAATATGTGTCAAGCAAACACCATGCAAATGTATAACAATAAAAATATACGGTTGCAGATGTACTAGATACGCAGATGATAGAATCGTACATCATTTAGGAAATGTGTGTAGAATAACCAGGGATCTATCTATCCAATCATATCACGAGGGTTTGGCAATGCAACCTTCATGGGCAAGAATTTACTACATAGAGACATATCTTTTGATTTTTAGATTAGGATATTTCATTTTAAGCAAATGTGGATCGATTTCCACTCTTAAAGAGAAAAGAATGCTTTATGTGGGCATAACCATCTGCTGCACCACACCCTAGTTGTTTCTGCTGACAGTGCAAATCTGCGAGAGTTGTCGCGAAAATATCATGTCGCATAGCAACCAATTAATCCGGCTGCATGTCGTACCCCTTATGCTTGCATGTAGCTTAATTAATAGTTTTCAAATATGAGAAATAGTTTATTACTACCAGCCGTAAAATCTATGACTGGTGCATCGAAGAGCACAGCTTCTGTATTGGGATACATTTTCTAAGTCAGTTACTCTTCGTGTCGTGAATTAGAACAGCTGTTGAATGAGAAATGCAAAACTTTTACATTATCCTGTTCTTTTGTCTTTTTTTTTTTTGGTTACCGAAGGAAGTAGACTCTAAGGGAGTCAGAAGCATAGCACTTCCTCTGCGTGAGGAAAGTCATATGTTACGAAAGGCCGCCGTCTCAGTTTTTCAGACAATATTTTGCATTACATGCATTTGTTTTGATTTAATCGCTCTCTTCCCTCAAAATCACTTGCTACCTTAAAGACAAAAACTGTTGAAAGCATTGTTCTGTACGGCTTTTAACGTTAATCAGACAATTAGTTCACCAATAAAACGATGCACAAATGGTCCTAGAACTTCACATCGACTTTCCTGTTGCAACACAAGATTCATTTCTTTGTACAGTCTAAGCTTTCACAAACGCAGATCTTACATTCATAAAAAAATGTTAAAACCGTGGGCTAAATAGAGCCAAGGCATTACGGGTTTAATGCAGGTATTAAAAACTGTCAACAATCTATAGATTTCTTGCGTTACCTTGATGCAACTGACTCGATATGATGTCACTTTTCGGCAGACTCGTTTGAGAATTTAGATATAAATAAATCCAAAGAGGGTGATATATCGACTTGGGAAATAAATCTAATTTGCAAAGAAGAGTTAATTCCTTTTTTAATGGTTGCCCACCATCACTGCTGTTTTCCATATTAATTAAATATTCTTCTGAATTGGCCTTTAATACAATGCTAAGGCATATCAACCACTTATAATAAGAAGCACTAATGAATTCTACCAACGGCTGTAAAAGTGTTTTGTAAAATAATGTTTATAGAGCAGCTTAGTAAGTATTCTGAACAATGCAGATTGTACTTATACAAGCAGCTTCGTGTAATACTTGCAGGACACACATGCTAATCTAAATAACACGCCCAAGTATCACTTCCATTAACTAAAACTATTACATGTCAGATGCAAGATATTTTGAACTTATTGAAACCAGTTTTGCCAGCCTCATTTCCAGCGAGGTTACGATTGTAAGTAGCAAACGGAATAACATTACAGCTTTCGTGATTGCAAACAATCATAAAGACTTTAGCTGGTCATCTTTTTACGCACTCTTTGCAAAAGGTTTCACCACAGTACACGATGTCTTATGCAATGACGACCAGTCTAAAATACCACGTAAACACCATCATGCAAAGTTGTAGACATGTAGTTCTGGACATTTTGGCATCTCTACCACGATTCAGTGGGTCAGATGGGTTAGTATGAAGTAGAAATACATTTGTTTCAAAACCTCCAGTAGAATATACCGCACATGCACTTAACAACTCAATGAAATGTTATTGTGACTTGTAAATTTGTTCTTCGGTAATCAAATTGTAATGGCATGCTCAGAAATGCTATATAATGTTCCGAGAAGAGGAGTAGAACATTTTATTAAGATAATTCAAACAAACACACGCAAATGCGTTCAACAGTCGGTTAGCTTAAAAAACAATCAACAGTCGTTATATTGGATATATTGGACTATTTTAATAACGTCGCTTATTAAACACAGTAACTGAGAGTAACGCCGTAGAAGTTTCTTTATATGTTAAATCAAGGCGTCATAACTGACATTCGTATACTAATCTTCAACAATCATGGGCATAAAGTTTCTCGAGTTAATGGAACACAATTCAAACAGAACAATACACCGTGCAACAAAACTTTTCTCACTCGACTTGCATCACCTGGCCGGTGTTTCATTGATTGTCATGTGACACATCGAGGCTTCCTGTCTCCGTGGCCACTGCAAGGAAAGATCGGTATAACATCTGCACTTTGTCGAGTTGATTTTTTTATGTGATTGCTGGTTGGAAAGCTTTCTATATGCAGAGGCAGGTAGAGGCAATACACGTAGAGCATGATGTTCTCAATGTGAAGGTGGTTATAAAGACTATACTTAGAGGAGTGTGTTCTATGTGTGAAGGACGGTATAAACACCGCCCTTAGAAGAAGATGTTCTGTATGTGGCGGCAGGTATATGGTGACGTAAGATCACTGCACGTAGAGGAGGATGTTCTATATGTAGAGCCAGGTATGTGGTGACGTAAATCACCACACGTACAGGGGAGAACACGTAGAGAAGGATGTTCCATGTGTGGAGGTAGGTATATGCTGAGGTAAATCACGACACGTAGAGGATGGAACACGTAGAGGAGGACGTTCTATATGTGGAGACAGGTATGTGGTGACGTAAATCACCAAACGCAGAGGACAGAACATGTAGAGGTGTATGTTCAATATGTGGAGACAGGTATGTGGTGACGTAAATCACCACATGTAGAGGAGGGAACACGTAGAGGAGGATCTTCTATATATGGACACAGGTATGTGGTGACGTAAATCATGATACGTAGATGAGGGAACACGTAGAGGAGGATGTTCTCTATGTGGAGGCAGGTATGCGATGATGTAAATCACCACATTTAAAGAAGGGAACACTTAGAGGGGAGTGTTGTACCTGTGGAGGGAGATATGTGGTGACGTACATCGCTACACGTAGAGGAGGGAGCACGTAGAGGAAGATGTTCTATATGGGGAGGCAGGTATGTGGTGACATAAATCATTGCTCTATATGTATGTGGTGGTATAAACACTATACGTAGAGGAGGCCTGATTTTCATCGTGTGGCGGTCTGCTTAAACACTACATGTGGAAGAGGACGCACAATGTTTGGAGGAATGTATAAAAAGAAGGTGGTCTTCTATATGCGGTGACGTGTGCAAACACTGCATGTACACGAGAATGGCCTTTATTTGGTGACACTGCACGTAGAAAAAAAAGATGTTCCATCTGTTGTGAAAGGCATAAACAGTGCATAAAGAGAAGGATGTGTTATAATTGGTATAAACGCTGCACATAGAGGCTAATATTTTATCTCCGGCGGAATGTGGGAACACTGAGCGCTTAATGCCGGTATAGCTTCCCTACGTAGAATGTGAATGTATATGTATGTAGTGTGCCTCTTGTCCATGTAGCTAAAGTGCTGCCGTCCCTATAACAACATGCCGAAGTCACAAAACCTGACACCTAACCCAATTGCCTTATACTGACCTGTTTCATGCTCTAACCTCTCAGCGCTGAGCGTCAAGCAAGGCAGCAACAACTGCCTTTTTTAAAGTCTTTGGTACTCGCCAGGGTGTTCTTTACGTGGTGGCAGGTTTAAAAAAATACAGGCCGATGAGGATGTTTTGTATGGGGAGTCAGGTAGGTAGGGGAGGGAACACGTAGAGGAGGATTATCAGTATGTGGAAACAGGTATGTATTGACGTAAATCACGACACGTAGAGGTCTAATCTCTCAGCGAAGTGATGAGCGTCAAGCAAGGCAGCAACAACTACCGTTTTTAAAGTCTTTGGTCCTCTCCAGGGTGTTCTTTACGTGGTGGCAGGTTTAAAAAATACAGGCCGATGAGGATGTTTTGTATGGGGAGCCTATAAACACTACAAGTTGGGAAGGACGCTCTGTACAGGTATGTGATAGCAGGTAAGAAACACTATACACAGATGAGGATGTTTTGTATGTGGTGGCAGGGACATGTATACACACTGCACGTAGAAGAGGATCTTCTGTATGTGGTAGCTGATAGAAACACTATATGTAGAGGAAAATAGACTATATGTGTTGGCTATAAAGACTGCTCGTAGAGGAGGACGCTCTCTGTGTGGACAAACCATGTAGATGAATAAAGGTTTGGCTGAAGAACGATCATAGCTTTTGTCACACACAGATATGCGTAAAGGGGGTGTTTTTTTATATCTGATCGTGGATTGACACCATGGAGACTAGAAAGTTCTCTTGAGACTCGCACAGCTGTATGGGTGTTCTAAATGGACAGGTATAAGCATTACAGATGTAGGAATATGTTACAAGAGATAAAATAAAACACTTGATGTTTGCCATTGCAAGTCTGAAGAATGGACGTGGTGGTCGACCTATAGCAGAAAACATCCTGTGTCCATTTCGGTGGGTTCAGAATTTTGCCTCAAGAGGGTTGAGCAAGCGTCAAAAATTGAAGGGCTACCACTGACTTTGTGTCTCAGTATTAAAAACAGGTCTGATATCTCACCTTGGTACGTATTCTGAGACCTTTTTTAGCCCATGATTTATAACAATACGTGCCTCCTTCACTCGACTCATGCCTCAGTTACTGTAAACATTGTCTATATCCAGGAAAACAAGCTTTACATTACTGACATACTGAAACACATTTTTTCCTGTTGCAGCATTGGTTAATGTCGATGATGACAGAGAGGTAAAGCATGAAAATGATCATTTGACCGATCACACAATTTTTCCACAATATAAGTCTTGACATGACACCAATTTTAATCAATGGCTGTCTGAGACAACAGGCGTATAATTCCACCTTAGCTTTCGTTAGAGACAAACATTCCATGCTATAGATTCGTTTCTGAAGCATCATCGGAATCCTGAATTTTATCATATATACTCACTCGAACCGTACCTGTTCGGATTGAAGACTGGCCAGATATGGAAAACTGGTTTCGTCGTTTTAAGCTCTTTCTCACACAAAATTTCCCACATTTACAGGTAGTAATAAAGCTCTGTCGAAACTTCTTGTGCATGAAACAGTAGGTAATAGGGTTGCAACAGGACGACACATAGGCCAGCAAGTAGATGAAAGAGTCTCCAAACGAAGAGATATGTTGATGAGCACTCCGGTAATCGAACTCCTTCCACGTGATGACCACATACAGCGGTGTCCAGCAAATAAAGAACTCCAATACAATCACGAACAACATTCGGATAACTCGCTTTTTGGACGCTCGGGTTTTCTCCGCGTTACTCTGGCGAACTCCTCGTCCGTAATCAAATTTCCGTCGGTTTTTACTGTGTTGTAGATCGCCGTTATTTTTCATATCTTGCATGATGTACGTTTCGTGGTCCTCTTCTGACGGCCCTCCATTCGAAGCTGAAAAACAACACACACCTACGGCTTACTGATTGGACAGGCTGATTTCGGGATTGTCTGCTGGCTTGATATCGTATTAGTTTGGCGGGTTGTGTCTGCCTTTTTTTCCCTTGCGAAATGAACAAATTTTTCCACATATGTACACACTTGTAAAACAGGAAAAGCAGAAAGCTGGACTTGCCTTAGCTATCATGTTTATTACAGGTTAAGCCGATAAAACTCGATTACTGCATGATCACGACTTCACAAAGCCATTCTGACCGAATTATAAATCTGTATTGTAGAGATTTTACTTCGTGAGCCCTAAATTAATGAAGAAACGTACTTCTAATTTTATATTGCTGATTCGATGATCCTGACAAATACCTATAATAAATTCTACCTCTCATAGCTATTTCGTGTAACTTATTGCTTTAGATACCCGTGGACTATTGTCAGCTGTTTGTTATTTAACGCTACTCTGAAGAAGTTTTCACTTATACAATGGCTGTCTGTTTTACATTCTGAGGAAACCTAGAGTGCCTCGGGTAAACCCTCGACATTTGGCTAGTTGTTGACAAAAAGTTCCCATCATATTGGTGGAACACAAGTGCTATTCAACAAACGAAAGGGTAAAGTGTTGCTGCTTTCGCATTCAACGGCTCGTAGCGAAAGAGGTGTGGTAGCTCTCGATTATTCAATTGAGATTTTGTCAGCAAGCTTGCCACGTTTTCGTTTAAGAGCCGTAGTTTTCGCCGAGCTCTATTAAGTCTTCTCCACCCATAAGCCTGGCCCCTACGTGTGGGTCATGTGCAAAATTTTCCAAATCTCCAAACAATGCATTGCCTTTATCACTCCAGGACAGAAAATCAGAAGATTTCATGGAAAGTAAAGGGAAACAATAGTGTGCAATTCGATTTTGTTTTTACGTAAAGTCCAAAAAGTCTCATTGTTTTGGTATACTGCTTGAGTAATCTGCTTGAAATTATCCTGCTTGATTAACAACGACTCGAAAGTTTGAATTTATTTATTTGATTTCGGGAGGCACTCAAGACTTTTTCACTTATATGATGTCGATCGGGTTTAGGGATGGAGGAAACCGGAGCGCTCAGCAGAAAAACGGCCATCCTGGGAAGTACCGCAGCTGAGAAAGCGATAGCAACACCCAAACACGCGACCTCGTTAGGCATGGGCTTAATAGTCACACAGAGCCAAGACTTTAATTAACAGGGCTTACGAGGGGATGTTATAAATTATTTTTTAAACATCTGTTCGGGAAGTTGTGATGGAATTTCCATCTCAATTTCCGGGTCTTACAGTTACCTTTCTCGCTCTTCTTGTCCAACTGAATCCCCATCCAGAGGGTGCGAGAAATCATTCCGTAGGCTAGGGACATAATCAACAAGGGAAACAGCAGTAGGACCAAGTCAATAAGAACCGTGTAGGCCAGTTTGTAGTCTTTGTTAGGCCAGATCTCTCTACAGGCATAACCGTTCCTGATGGGACCGTATCTGGTATGGACCGCGATCGGTATCATGATTGTGCCGGCCACTATCCAGCATACACCTATAGCTCTGTACGCGTGAGACAAGGTCTGCCAACTCCGAGAACTGAGCGGCCGACAAATGGCGAAGTATCTCTCCATAGATATGGTGACCAGAGTGAAACAGCTAACTCCAACGGACACACCTGTAACATGGACAAAAGACAATATTTATTTATTTATTCAAGAATGTTTCACATATACAACAGCGACCAGCATTATGGTAACAGGAAACCGGACAGAGCCCGAAGGAAACCCATGATCATCCACAGGGCCTTCCAGCGTGCCGCCGAAGAGGAAGCCAGCATGAGCTGGACTTGCAAAAGACAATAATCGTATATTACCTGCTAACGTTTGAGGCATTGCATGGCATACTTTGTGGCTTTAGAACATCTAAGAACCACAGCAGGTAGAGAGAGAGAAAAACATACAGGAGACGGCAGTGTGATAGTTAGCAAATGAGTTTAGTTAATGATTAAGGCTTAACGACACATGGCAATATTTCCGCCATTTCGTGACGAAGTTGCCACACGGTTACACCTGCATTGTGACCATTGAAATCTGACCTCTTGTCAGTTTACCTCAGTTTAATAAGGATTTTTTAAAACTGTAAAACTGTAAATGCTTAAAACGTAGCAACTTTTACTTACATATTCCCCAACCCCGCGCGTCATGAAAACTGACAATAGACTGAAAACCTTTCTTCCAGATATATATGACTTCGCTAAATCGCCCTTTTCGGCACGGAACAGACTCCGCCTACGCCATCGTAGAGAAACAGATGCGCACCTCTCAAGACAACGGTTGAATGGTTCATATTTGCTATTTGTGATGAGTCACGAGAGATGTGTAATGAACATCTGATGCCATCCACTCTATACCATTCAGATCACGCGCCTATCCACAAGGCTTTCATCGCTGTAGACAGAGAATAGAACAGGACAATATGCGCACATCATGAGCCGTAGGTTAGTTATTATCCGATATAGACGTATCGGCACGACTGTATGTACCTGCCATTACAATGACTATCAAGCAATGATTAAAAAGCTTAACATCGCAAACACAAGGCAAGTGCATAAAACCTATGTAACAAAACACTCATCCTATCTTTCGCCCACCAACAACGAGCAATCTAATTTTCACTTCGTGTGTAACAAAGGATGATTAAGATCAGAGAGATAAAATAAAACGGCAAATCTACTTTCTTTGGACTGTTTTACAATGCTTCGCATTTTGTATTTCACTCGGCTGGGCGGTGCAAAAAGAAAAGAAAAATGCCACTGGCCGGAAAACTGCTTATATACTACGATGAATGCATAAGACTGTAATCTAGTTTTTATACATTCGTACATAAATGACGTCTCCAACAATTAGCATTTGCCATCTAGGGTCATGTTATATACATCCTTTGTTAATTTTACAGAGAAGAAGTTCATCGCTCAATATAGCAATACTGGAGTTTCCTAGAGGGACGTTTGTAATAAACCTGTTTTGGAAAATACAGATATACGTCCGAGAACAAGAAATATTGCTTTCCCCTTGACACGAAACAAATATTGTAGCTTTATAAACCACAAATAGTACACCAATAAATCACATTGTAATAAATTTAAAGCTTTTCCCTGGCATTAACTCCACCTGGTATACGTGTAATTTCGAATCCTCAAAAATAAAGAGTCTTTGTGAACTTAAAGATATAAAATACTTTTAACAGGAAATATGGTCCATATTTTTAAGATAACTGTTGTTCAGAATAACAAAATATTCAAATGTACTTCCCAAATAACATCCAACTTTTTGTCAGCGTTACCACCTTGACTAAAATGTGAATATATACTGCAACCTTGGCTACATGTTGTGACTTGGCAGCAAATTCATTGCAACGGGTCTACATGTTGTTGCCATGGCTGCCTATTGAGGTGAGGACGGGGGGGGGGGGCTGTTTTGAAGGTGGCTGTATATTGTGACGGTTTCTGTTGTGACAATGGGATATCTTTCCTGTCCAGTGGCATTTCGGTCCCAAGCTGACTTGACTAGTGTTCCCTTGCACCACACGAGTAATACGTTATCAGTTTGCCGAAAAAACGTCATCTTAAATGCAGGAATGAAAAATAGATTATGTAAAGCTTCGATTCGAATTATCTTTGGCGGGAAAAGTTCCCCATTCCCCCATGTTGCTACGTGACTGGATGTAATGGCCGTCACTGTGTGTTGTGACCCTCGCTTAATGCTATGAACGTTCTGTGTATATTGTAAACGTTTTGTGTTTTGTGTCTGTTTCATCGTGTTGTGACATGGCTACACACTGTAAAGGCAGTTTCATATTGTAACGTTTTGGGTCCTGCCTGTCTCTTCGCGTTGTGACGAGGCTGCACGTTGTTAACATCACTCTATGCCGTAATTCTGACTTTTATATGACGTCTAAAACTGTAACTGACATCATTGGATTTTATTAACCTCACTCTGCCTCTGTCGTCATGCTAAGGGGCGAATAAGTTGCTACTTATTAAGATGGAATAAAGCGTAACTGAGGTGAACTGACAAGAGGTCGGGCTTTATCTGTTACGTGTGACCATTTGCCAACTATCAAGTCCAAGTGTGCCCTCTAAGCTGCGTTCTTTGGTAGTGTATAGCCGCGTAAACTAGGACTGTGCTGGTGGACTGGAAGTACCCCGGGGCAGGCTATTTTGTACTGCTTTTTTGTACCTGTTTATAAAACGTAATGTTAATACATAATTTTGAGTAATTTGAGACGTCTACAAATTGAAAGCAACTCCACTGCATTTATCCCTATCGAATGCTCCTTCAACCTTAGTGATAGGAAACCTCTAAGTTACTACTCTTAAAGCAGTTGTCTGAAGAGACATACTAAAGCCCCAACTGTTGTAAATTAACAAGAGCCATAATTTTCCCGCATTTAGTGTGACCATTTTTCAACCATCACGCTGTTCAATTGGCCCTGGTTTTACTCTGTGTACTCTGAGTGTTTCTTCATGTCGTGAATGTGTGCCATCTGTGCATCGGAGGCCATTCGGTCAGTGGTGTGAAGGTTGATTATGTCTTGCATCACCGTAAGCAATCTATGTTCACATTAGAGCTTTGGATGGGCGTGTTGCTGAAGCCGAAATCCGGTCTGGGTAATAAGTATCTGACAATCTAAATAAATCAAAGCTCCGAATCCAACAGTCATTTAGCGCCTGTCACTCATAGCTGGACAACTCAGACTGCCCATCCTGCAGACAGTCATTAATGCAAATACCCATGCAGATGAAACGTAAAGCATCAGGTAAGACATTATCTTCAGCCTACTGTCTGGTCAGGAAAGCATCCTAGACAAGAGCACCACACAACATTTAAGCCGTCCAAAATTTTAAAATTATTACCAGAGTCAAATGCTACCTACAGCGATGAATGCATATATCTCGGCCGAAAATTGCAAAAGTATAGTACGCACATAAGTCAAATACAACATAGCAATAAATGCAGTTTGCAGCACACACGTATTAAGTACCACAGATCTTTTTCTTGAAACAAAAATCATAAATTATTCTCCACATGAAGTACGACATAATTCTATAATTTATTTTGGAAATGTTTTTCAATTATACGATGGCGGTTAGTATTATGAGCGCAGAAAATCCTCTGGCATGGCCACGCGAGCGCCGTCGACCGCTAATTGTTACCTCATGGTCAAATGATACGAGATACGCGTGTATCATGGACAACAATGCAGTGATGATGACATAGCCGTGTTTGCGTTAACTGCTTAAACTGGATTTTCATTTTGTTTTTAATTATTTGATACTCTATGGTTAAAGTTTTGCAGTGACAATTAAATCTAAGAAATGATGCAGATAGCCGACCTTTAAATTTGCATAGTGTGGTACCGTGCGAACTGTAGGCTTCAAGTTTCGCCAGTATCTGCAGGATGAAGACCTGATTCTCTTTAAATTTGAAGGAAAGTTGAATGCAAGAAATGCTCTTGACCTTTGTTTTACTGAGCTTTGATGTTAGATCCGACATTAATATGTTACTCGTCCACTGAAGATGGGTAGCCTGCACTGAATCGACATAACTGTTTCAGTCACAGCGATCTGCTCCTCTAGGCCTTCTAAACATATGTGTATAATAACATTGAGTAGATAGATTAGCTAGGGAGACAGCTTTCAGTGCTGTCAGGAAGTACATAATGCAGGCACTGAATTATAAACAGATATCAAAGTGAAATCATAGCATGCAAAACAGTCACAACTCATTTGAGATTAAAACTGCAACTTGAGTACGCAGTTGTGAAAGTAGGAATGCTGACAATATACTTTCTCGGATCAAACACACTTCAATAGTTTCTTCGGACACCTCCGCTGTAACCCGTATTTCACAGATACTCGCAGAATCTCTGCTTTCGGATTTTATAGAGATATTTACATATCCCAGACACTTGTACAGCTTTATAGCCTTTCATTTCACAGAAATGCTTACACACCAATAGTGCATTTCATAGAAATGTTTATATACTAGTGGATCACACAGATGTACTTCCAAGGTCGACGTAAGACGTACCATCTGGATTTTCCCTTATCTCCTAATCCCGGCTGACATGTTACTTTGGAATCTTAGTCTATGTAATGGTTGTTTGAAGCCAGCCAATCATCTCTGTGCCGCAGTGTATTTGAAAAATAACATTATTTAACACATTTCCAAAAATGGTCACTCACTGTTTTAAGTACTGGCACATATAAAAGGAATTTTTCACCCTAACACCTTTTCTCAAATATAAATCTGACAAAAGGTGCTTCCAGTATTTAGCCAACTTCCTTTTCCGCGCAACGATCTCTTCAAACAAAAGTAGGTTTTATACCCACAGTATAATACATAATGGGATTTTTCTATTTCAGTCCAGTAATACCGTGTGACGCACACATGTCGGATGCTGAAAGGGCTTGATAAATCAAATAGTAGTACCGGTATCTTGTCCTTCAATAGGATGGCCAAGTCCTGAGGAAACTTTCCGCGGACCATCTATTTGTGAGCAACAGTTAATTCGGTAGATACCTGAATTACTTTAATATAAGAACTTCATGTCTAATATATTTCGTATAGTTTATGAGATGCTCCAGCAAACAACGCTATCAAATGTCCAATAAAGTGCAATGAAATAGCTGTAGCTCAATTATGCTAGAGTGGGCTTTTAGAAAAAATCTTCTAATGTTACAAAGATACCCAACTTCTGTCTATCTAACCCGTATGTTATACATTTTATATCCTGACATATTACGAATTTGAAACCACCCAGATTACTAGATCCATTACGTGCCAATAAATAGGGGGCTTTAACAGTTAGGTAGTGACAAAAAGTTTTCTGTACAGCCTCTCCACTGAAACGGTACTCAAGGCATTTATCTTCCATCTAATGTTGAAAAATACACCCTCCATGCTTTTGGCACTTGATGGTGGCTTCCATTTTTTCAGTCAGGAATTTTTTTTTAAAACAATCGGTGTTTTGGAAAAGATAGATGATTGCCAACAGCTACAGAGGTTCCATGCATTAATTGAGCAAGGCGCTAAACGATTGGCTTTTTCACACGACCGTCTGCTCAATGGCATCACTCATTAAAGTTTGAAAATATTTGTTTTGAAGCCTACTGCATATTGTTAATGTTCGTCCTTTTAATGTGGAATAAAAAAGTAGGAGGACTTGGAGGAATCAGATTGGAGTTGTCGACTGGCTGTTACGTGAAGGTGTTACTGATTAATTTTCAAGTGGACACATAGGATTCGAATAAGCACCCCATGAAAATTTAAGCTCTAGCTACTTTGCTCCTGTCGTGTTCCTCCGGGACATGCTTTCTCTGGTCTGTTGGTTTTCCCCTTCACAGTCAGAGAAATACAAGAAATCGAAATGGTCGCAGTTAGCCATGTGCACTGAGGTATAGCAGCATACCTGCGGCTTCTACACTACGTCTGACCTTACGGAGCGCCATTATGTGCTCAGCTGAAAATGACTTTTTCATCAAGGCATTCATCATCAGGACCTGTTGCTCATTACATTGTGGAGTTCGTCGGAAAATTACGGTGCCTTAGAGGGAGAAAAACAATAACCTATCCCCAAGGTTGCCACGGGGCATCCGTCTACAAAGAAACAAACTGACGACTTTTCAAATTGTCCCACCTCGCCACGTTCTCTTTCGAAGGGGATAATTTTAAATCAATGACTGTGATAATTACATCACATCGTTTAACAAACATCTCCTAAGTAATGAAAACATCTGAACTAAAATATCTGTTTATGTATGGACGTCACAATAGTAGTAAGGCCGTGGAAACCCATGGGGCTGACGTTGCAAGGCAGGCTACACAGTCTTCGAATGAACAAACTGCAGAACTGACTCGACATCGTGGCCATGCGCAGGCCATAGGTCACAAAAACTTTGTCGTTTAAGGCCATTTTGGTAACATTTCGTAATATCCAAAAGACAGCAAGTCCATAGGATTCGATATGATAATTAGGAGAAAAGCAATCCAAGTTTGACGCGCATTTATAAAACCAGCCACACTAACGCAAACCTCAGTCAAAACTTGAAAACAAAACTCATTTTCCCGAAAGCATATAATACAGAAGGAATGAATAATTAGGGCCAAACGACAGACGTCGTGACCAAAAGACGCCAACACTCGTACAAAGTTATGGCTTTCAACGTTGGAATGATGACATCTAAAATCAGAATAAGAAGGCCGTGGTGTCAGTTTACCCCACAGGGACACAGTGTCATAAAGTACTGTAGAACCCTTGTATAAGAGTGTAACTGTTGAACTTGTGGTTCATCACAGAGAACAATTAGTCTGATAACGCGTTAGTTTTGTATATCTTCCATGCTTTCAATATTCCTTTTTAATATGACACAGACGTCGCGTTAGCGTTATTTAGTTTTGGCAACTAAAGATGACAAGTTAAATTTCTTCTTTTCTAATTCTTTTTTACTAAAAAAAAGTTTTTAAGCTTACAAAGAGATAACTCCGCATATGTGACATCACTTACATGGGGAAGGAGGCATTAGCATATTTATCTGTTGTCTGGGCTTTTATCTGAACACAAGAGCCACCTTCCTATTCGTATTTCAGTCAGGCAACTTTGGGCCACGTAGCAATAAGAACGGCCGGGTTCATTTTACTGCCACGTTCAATTTGAACTTAATTGCCCGTAGGTGGGAAAACACCCATAACTGTCTCCCTGTTTCTCGGGAACTAACCCCCTACGATATACAATTGGTTTGTTTTAAGTATCTCCTGCTGACCCACAATTCCAGCTGTGGCTGTCAAACTCTTAAACAAGGCCAAAAGGGTAATGAGTTCCTCTTGAGTCTTGGGCCATCACCCACGGCCAAACAGTACAAAGCTATCAATCCTAGAGATACAAACGTGATCTATTTCACAACTTACGTGGTTTCCATAATGACGCAGATTTACGTTTTCGTGAGTAAGATTACCTAAATTAACCCTCACCCGAAGTAGGTATAGTTAAAGGCTGACTGGGTTAATTATTGCTCTGGTGAATTCAGTACACAAAGTAGGCCGTAATAACTCTGATCTATTTCACAGAGAACTGTCGTCTGCTATTCAGCTTATAGATTGAGATTGTTTTTCTTCGCCCTTGACTAGAAAACATGTAAATAAGCTAACAACTAAAGCCCCACTGACCAGCTTCATGAGCCGCGCAACCCCATGACACATGTTCCTGGATTTTCCATAGGTGCCTAGAAATGAAAATTAAATGTAAACAAAACGGCCAAAATGAAAAAAACACCAACAGTACCACAGACGTATATCACGGAATTTTGTAGAAGGTTTGCACGGATGAAGCGCGTAAAGGTTATCCACTATACAAAACCTTACGCAACCTTTGTTATCGTTGACAGTACTTCATTATATTTGCTGTAAATCAAAACATTGCCATTAAAAATTTCAGCATTATACATAAATATGTTAATGTTGAGATTTTGTATGTTCAATTCGTGTGGGGATCACATCACGGTGGACCAGTTGTCTATGACTGCCAAACTATGACTGATTGCACACTTGTGCACCTCCAATGTTTCTGAGTTTTAGGCATGGTCGTTTACTTGGAATAAGTAGATTGCCACACCACCATTCTCCATGGCGAATGGGTTGATGCTTTAGCAACGCAACCAACAGAATATTTGTAAGGTTGAGGGGATTTTTACAGATTGTGGCAAGATAAATCGGATCTTTCTCTCTAAGAGGTCGTTTTCGTCATCGCTTGGAATCATCGTGATGCTTTTACGGTAGTTTATGGTAGCTAAAATACCTCTTTCCGCTTACAGGTTGGTCATGCTTTCTGCACGACCTACTCCTGTGGAACTGCATGCCCTCTACGCCTGTATAAATACGGTTGTAATGGCCACTGGATGTACATTAATATACAACAACTCTCACCCTAAACATCGTCAGTACAAATCATGCCTGAAAGTGGCAAAATCTGCTTACTTACATGTGTCAGTGGTGTGCGACTTTCTACATTAGCGCAAAAATTCATATAACAATGTTCCGATAGATCATTTATTTACCCATTTATCTGATTTATGCGTGAAAGAAACAGCTCGAATATGCATAGGTTCTGTGTACCACAGAATTGCGAGTGATTCTAGACCAGTGGCGACGAAGAACTGCAATTAACATCACGGCTTTTTTCCCCCACCTAATTGTTCGCAAGCCGTGAAGCAAGAGGTGATGTAAATTGTTATCTCCTAAACACATCAACGGTCAGAATAAAACCATAATTGAGGTAAACTGACACTGATACGTTTTACCATATGCCAACGTTCACACTATCGTTATTTCTCCGGTGTCGCTCTTTATGCTGCAGTCTTTTATAGGAAACATGTAGATACATGTACATAGACACCGTAGATACATTGCAGAGAAAACAAAGTTTTGCATGGTCAAACACCTAATAAAGAAAGTCAATCGTCAACGTCTGTTTCTGGTGCTGTCATTTTTTTCCTCATAAAGTCGTTCCTGTCAGATGTGGACACGGATGTCTACAGAGTTACCTCAGGCATCATTAACAACGGTCAGACTCCGCAATGTACGTGTTGTACATAAATCACCGATGTCAGAAAGCCTCAGGCTGAGTGTGTGTGGGTCTACTGGCGGTAGAGGCAACTCCTCCTGATGCCTAATCGCACCATGTAGGAAGCCAGCTGGTGTTCATCAGTATATCTCTCACTTTCCATTTCAATAAGGTATAAAGCCACGCGGTCTTGTATAACACGACCCGCCCAGTTTGAGACTTCACGTGAAAGTGGAAAGATTGTATAATCTCAGATTTACCCCCAAGATGATATGTAGATAAAATTATAGCGTAGATAATACATACCGCACTTAATTACCCTAATGCCCAAGTCATCATTCGGACAGAGCCTTAACTCGGCCAATCAACCATCGGCCAGCTAGGTGGTGCTCAAATCAACAGTTTATGACTCATTATACTCTCATTACGCTTATGACTCATTATTCCGCTTTGACTGATTTGGTAATTGGAATGTTGACGTTGTTTTGAAGTTTCATACAAAGCGATAGGTAAGGAAAGTTTGACATAGTGGTCTCGGTGTTTCGGTGGCTATCCCGAGAAAGTGAAACCCATTTCCGCCCGCATCCTGCCACAATCTTTTAATCAGACAGGGCAAATAAAGAGCCGTGCATGATCTGTGTATAGAACGCTTTATGTCATTTCATGTCAATTGTACAAGGAAATTTTTCATTATAAATGAAATTCTAGCCGAATACATGTATATGAAAAGGATTACTCAATGCAAAAAATGCACACATGGCTGAAATACTGCCGTTTTTGGCGTTAAGCGATAATCATTCATTCAGATAATATATTTTCTATACATTCTATATATAATTTTAAAAATTTACCTAAAATTTTTAATCTTGTCGAATAAACGTGCTCGTGTTTTAAACCAGGTGATATTATCGTCTAAACATTTTACGCCTTGTGAGATGTATTTTTTATGACGAAACCTTTCTTAGTCCTTTAATATTTAATATTTATCACGTACATGTATATGTAGCTGTAAACCTGTACAAAATACGCCCAAGTGTCTCCCTCTGTCTCCTCCACATCTGCTGACCCAAAGAAAGAGTATGGTACAAGCCTAACACAGCCAGGGAAGAGTCAACTAGTAAGTAATGCTGCCATCTACGCATTTTATAGAAACTCTGAGTGAACAGAACGCGGAAGGTAGGAATCCACCGCGTGCCAACTGTTAGATTCGCATTCATCAGTCATCAGCGGACGCCTCTTCAACATGCCGCGTGTAATTAACATTTACAAGGGAACATGTAGCACGAGCACTGTTGTCTGATTGACGGTAGTTTCTGTCAGCCAGCCCCATCAATGTACTGCCAAGTAAAATATATGTTCGTGGGTTTTAAGTGCCAAGCGTGCGGAGCACAGGCATGATGAATCCATCACCCGACAGACTTGTACACGCTTCATGAAAACATATCAGAAAAGAGCAAATGGCTTAACCGTAAGGACTAAATGAGCATGTTTTAATTAATAACAGATGAATTTCTACGTATTCCCATTTGTTAGTAAGCTGGAAGACGATGCCTTCTACATGATGTTGCTTCAAAGTGACATCCCTGGTATATACCGCACGCGGGTCGATGACGTATACATTGGTATAAAATAACGAACAGACCACCTTTTTGTAGTATCAAATTTTCTGATAATAAAACCGGAATCTTTCAAACATGGTAAAAAGTGATACTTTTTAAACCATATATATATGGCGACTTTAGCGTGTTGTATGAAAAAGTGATTGAAAGTTACCAAAGGGCATTGGTAATTCAACTGCATGCGTTCTTGAATGAATGAATGATTATTGCTTAACGACACATCCGTAATGTGTCAGTCATATCGTGGCGACATATATTCTTGAAACCAAAATACTGAAAGTAATAGAAGTGTGTACAACGGCAGTTGTCGTTGCGTCAAGCACACTCTATCGTATTAGCGGGCCAGTTAACAAGAGCCAGGTGTGGCTCAAGTAAAATCTGTGTATCACTGAAAAAAGAGGAGTTAAAGAGGTATGTTCCTTCGGTGTGGACAGGAAAATAAACTCACATATACATCACATATACACTTACGCACAAAACTATTAATCTGGAAATTATTTATTTATTTATATATGTATTGGATGGTGTTTTACGCTGTACTCAAGAACGCCCTTCCTCGCATACTGAGGGGCGTTGCGTGGACCGGACGCAAAGGTCGAGTTGGGTCTTACGCTGTCGTGTATGCCGAGCTTTAGCAGGGCACGCGGCCACAGGATGGTATTTATTAGTCAACATGTCCTTAACAGACATGTCCTTGTGTTTTGGCCCTTTCACTAATTTATCAGTGTTGAAAGTCATAGTTTTATATTCTAACTAATTCCTGACAATTAAAGCAACGTCAAGTCACAATACACCGAGATCGGGAGAACCGCTGGCTGACTTAGATGCTAAGCACCAAGCCGTGGAAGCGATGAGTGGCCACAATTAAAGCATGAGTATTGACACGGTTCGGGATTGAAATCCCAGGTCACAAGATGCTGTAACTTCTTGGACACTGCCATTGAAATCCTGTGGTAACCTGTGTCTGACACATCTTGATTTACGCCTGAAATGCGCTAAGTCTTTCTCACCTTACACCTCAAATACTGGCTCATGCGAGGTCATTAAATTATGTGTGTGTTGAAGATTATGAGGCATTATGGTGGCGTGTCAGAGCAGCCAATCCACCAACAAAGTGTGACATTGTCTAGAGCCAGATGGGCTTTACATGGAAGTCCAAAAGACAACCTGTTAGTCGATAGTGGGTGGAGCTGTAGTTGACGTTGGAGCGCTTATTGTCGTCTACTTGATGGTATAGTAGAAAGTTTTTTTTCAACAAAGAATTAAAGTTAAAAGAAAGCTGTACACCTAATATTTATTTATGTATTTGATTGGTGTTTTATGCTGTACTCAAGAATATTCCACTTATACGACGGCGTAAAAACGGCATAAAACACTATGATGGGAGGAAACCGTATAGTGCAAGTGCGGAGAATAAGACGGACAACTGAAAATTATGCGTACAGGTACTTTTTTTCATCTTCAGATATTTTCAAGAAAGAAATTCAGGGTTTTTGATTTCATTGTAGATCTTATGGGCTATAATGCCGGTGTTTGGGAACGTCTTTTCTTTATGTTCTCCATCGGACAAAATTTGAATGAAGCTTAGTTAAGTCTTCTTTCACTCATGCAGAAAAAAGGGTGTTCCAACATTAAATACTATTTTTAGTCCATAACGCCGATTTAGAATTAAAAGCATTCGTATGCATTTAACAAAATAAAAATACGCATTTTCAGGTAAAATATTTAGTGGCTTATATCTAATGATACTTGCTTCAGTTTTGAGCTGTCGTCTCCTTTAAGATAAAATACAAAAGAAAATGTGGAAATGCTCAAAGTGTACATTCTAGAAAGTACAGATTTCTCTACATAGTTTAATTGATTAAGAATGGATTTTAATGATTCGGTGGATACACTGCCAAGTGTAGATGTTGAAGATTCTTAACAATAATAGCGCAAATCTAGTCGCAAGAAAACAGGCCAAAGCAAACGAGAGCTTGCTTCTATTGGTCAATGACAACGTTATTCTGTGAAAGTACATATGTCTCAATGATATGCTTTGCATGAAATGCTTCCTTCCGGTTAGAATCGTTCTGGGTTGTAACGTGTTACAGAGGTATGCAAAAACATTCGATTTCTCCGCAACTCGGATAATTCTAAGCGTAGAAAACTCAGTGGACAATTTCTAAGGAATTAAATGTGATATCAGAAAGAGATCTGAGGCTCTGGTGTATGAAGTTCTATAAGTCAAAGCCTCGAGCTGCAATCTGAGTTGTGTCACCCTAGAAAGACTGGACAAAAATGGAAAGTCGTTCGGTGTTTAGCGATACAAGCTGAGATTTGAACTAGCTCGGCCACGCCTGAGTAAACGACGGGTAATCGATGGTTGCGAGCATAAAACCGGCTTCTGACTCTATTGTTAAACATGTTCAACCGTCTCTGGTTACCCGTACAAGCACGGATTGGCGGACGTCTTCCTCTGGCGACACCGACAGGAAAAACAAGAGCCAGCAGCGACCAGGCGCTATCCTGTCATTCAGGTCTGCAGCGTGAACTTCTTCAAAGGGAAATGGCGGCAAGGAAAAACAAACGATTTCCAAGAGAGAAAAAAGCTGTCACGTATTCACGCCATCCAGCGGAAATCTATAACTTATTGAAGAAGAAAATCAATTTCTGGTTTCCTTTCTCACAGTTAATGTGATGAACCTAATGACTCGAACATTTGCCCTTTAGTTTCGTCAAATCCTCTGCGACAAGCGCAGTCCGCGTGAGTGACTCCCACCTCTGCGCGACAATATACATAGCCAGATTGGACGGTTACTTAAATTCCCTGTGACTTCTGGCAGCAACGGAGTAAAGCACCTACAAAGCCCCGCAACCAGTTAGGCAAATATCCTGGAGACATACGGGTTATATGGCCATTATCAGGCAAGAGCAGCAAATTGGTTTTATTGACAAACTTGGTTCAACTGTCTGACATTTTAATGTCAAACATTCATTCGCCTAACTGAAACTTCCTATGGCTGCAAAATTATGTCGAAACCCTGAAATTGAGATATTTGACGCCTACATTATATCCAAAATACTCTAAGTGAGTCCATACCATTTAGGGTCTTGACATGTTTTATAATTGTAAGATTGCAGTTTTTTAACTTCAATTCAAGAATTTTCATTAAGCCAATGTCAAGAATGAGACACTCCCTGCAGATCTGGTATGTAGAAGACTCCAACTTGCATTAATACGCCTATCCTCTGTAAAGGCTTTTGCGAAAGAGAAATGTTACATGGATGTCACTGCCATTCTTTTCTTCTCTTCATTTCACTCGATTTTATTAGTGTTAAATCTGTATAAAATACTGGCACAATGCCAGATTTTCTTCACTGCTTAGGTTAAATGGTCTGTGTACTACCCGGAGCCTATTAACTAAATAAACCTACGCAGTTTTAAGGAGCACCAGAATGACGTATCGAACAAGCCTTTGGTTACACTTGGTTAATTCTCCATCGAATTCTTCGCAATAACAGGAAAATAATCTTATATGCCCGCAATGCGATAAGATCACCATATATGAGTCGAAAATGTGACTCTCTAGAATCCAAATGAAATAGTCATTTTTGTTGTCGTGATGCATTATGACTGTGAACAATTTTATCACTACTAGTTTCAACCATCGGAAGATTTTCCATTAACCATCAGTCAAATTGGTGTATTCATTTCTGAAAATAATATTTCTGTCACACCACGTCTTAAACGAGGACATCCGGTTTCCAATGGTTTGCATCCTTCCTTGATAGCTCACATTACTTTTTTTTTGTAAAAGTGACTTTAAATGGAGATGGCAACTGCACAACTCATTTCTTGCCAGTGAAATTGGAAATTTCAAAATATGCACACACGCAGTTGCACACTTATAGCATTTCGTTTCAGTGGTAATAGGATTACCTAATTAGGACATTGACCTCCATGACGCCATCCCTTGACACAGATTTCCCGCACTAAATGCCAGTCACCGCCAGATAGCTTTAAAAAATAAGTTCTCTCGATTTTGCGCACGAATTTCTAAATCCTGAAAAGCTGCATGTATAAGCCTTCTCTAACTGATGGTAAGAAGTTCCCAATCCAGATTTTGTTTCTTTGTTGTCTTTCTGCATAAACGAAACAGCTTAACCAGAAAATGTAATTCCAATTCACCACACTGCATAATCCATGCAATAAAACTTAACCTTGGAATATGCTATGTTTGTCGGAACAAAAGAGCTTGAGAGCCGACTTGCAATAAACCAACAAAAATCCAGACTATAATTGGCTTTCTGTCAGCGAGTTAAAAATAGGACAAAAACACTTCAGTTGTGTTTTGATAGAGCATCAGTTGACAGCCGCTCTCAAACTTTTCATATTAAACAACAGCTGTGGCCGTCAAACAACTGTTTTCGGTCGACGGCCAAAAATATACAGAACCGCTTTCCTGCTGGAAACCTTGCTTTTTTCCATATTTACTCTAGACCGTACATTCCAAGCTATTAATAAATTCCAGTGACCAGAATACATGAATGTGTAGATCACACATTTGGTAAATTGGAGGATTACACGAAAAGACAATTGCAGTGTTTGGTCACATTAATTAGAACTGTCTGCTGTATGCTATTATACGGAACCTTTCCAGAACGCTACTGCGTACGTGTTGGTGTGGTGTGCCGCGCGTATTTCCCTGTCGCTTCCAGTTCATCTTCGTCGATGGATGCTATAGGAAGCGACCGTCAAGCCACTCTGAATTCATATGTAAATTGACCATTCCGTCGATAAATTCTCCGCGTTTGTATTCTTCTCAGCTCTTCATATAGGACTAGACTTCTTACCCGGAGATAAATGACTTGGTTAGTCTTACGTATATCAGACAGAACGTAACTCAGTAAAAGTAGTACTGCAATTGCGTATTGTAAACGTGTTACTTCTGTCTACATTGAAAGAAGAATGCAAACAAGCAGTGTCTGTTGAATTAGGGATCATCCGAGTATCTGGTTGTGCGGTGTTCACTTGTATAAGGCTTCTCTCTACGTGCCCTATCTGCCAGCAATACTAGGCAAAAACATGATCAGTAAAGCTAGATGGCAATAAATGACAGGTTCTATGCCGTACGTTCAAATTCCTTTGGGCGGGAGAAATTGCCGACCTAACCTTGTCACAGTAAGCTCGCTGGAGCGAACCAATCTATTTTATTCCAGAAAAGGTTTGCGTTTTTAACCGAAAACACAAGATTGTTTTTTTTTTTTGTTTGCCCAGCAACAGTTCCTGTCAATACACCCAGTTAACATCACAATTTCTCAACGAAGGCATAAATATGCCAAGTCATCTCCTCATGTCGTCGGAAATAGAATAGATGGGAAGTAAAGGACTTGTCATGAAATTGATTTTGTCAGGGTTATCTCCGATTTGCACTTTACGTCCACCATCTCTTCTTGTAAGACTTTTCAGTGAGAATTGTGGTAAAGTGCGTGAATGTGACAGCGCTGGTAGGCTGAGCTAGCGACATATGTTAAACTCCCTACAGCCTGGAGCATGTCGCGGAAGAGACCACATTATTAAAACCCATTTAACAGGCTGTGTGAATGAGGGTAGATTTTTCTGTTAGTACGTCAGGTTTTGTATCATTTCAAAACCACTGTCGTAAACATTAAATTAAATGTCAGAATAGCTCACTTTAAGCACACGAACCATGGGAAACCCCTGCAAAACCCCTCAGGTTTCAAATTCGCGGGTCTATGAAATAAGTGACAGTTGGAGGCTATTTCATTTCAGGTCAACTTCAAAGGAATGATACAACAAAGAAGACAACAAGTCCTAAGAGTGAATATAAAAGCGCGCATAAATTCCTCCTGGAGTGAAATATAAAGTTACACACAAATTCCTAGAAGTAAGATGTGAAAGTACACACAAATTAATAGGAGTATGACATGAAGGTACGCACAAATTACTACGAGCGAGATATAATGGTGAACACAAATTCCTAAGAGTGATATATAAAGGTAAACAATATGATGCCAACAACGGATAGCTCCACGGATTTGTCTAACATCAATAATATAACATTTCACCAGTCATGTAAATGCTGGGTTATAAATACTTGGCAACACTGAGAAGGCATTTATTTTCTTTTTTGTGCCTTATTTCAGTCTGATTGCAGTGTGCAGTGACAGCCAGGAAGAGATAATAAATGTCATTTGTACAAGGTCCGTCTTCATTTACCAGACGTTTTCCCCTTTTCCCCGAAGCAGCAAGTCTGTAATACAATAGATAGCTTTAAATGGTATATATAACATGTTGCGATTTATGGAAAGATTTTGCGTCTGTCTACTCGTAAGTGGCTTTAGGACAAATGTTTTCTTGCTGTTCATACGTTAAATCTCCAGTTGCGTTAATTGATATGGGATATTCCATCAGTGCGACAGAAAGTTTATAGAAGTAGTCTAAAAATGTATAGCCTTCTAGAAAACGTTATGGAAACAGTCCACTCTACGTCATGCATGGTCTGAACAAGACAAAATCTACAAATACCAGTAAACAAGCGACTTGAGAAAGTGGGAAATGATTTCTACTGGAATTCCCAAATTCCAACCAGGTATAATTGGTAGCTTGTTTTGATGGATACAAGGCCGCTTTCATTAATATTTTGGTTATATCATAACAGTGTCTCCGTGGAACAGGTAAGCCTCATTCCAGGCATGTTTATAGTGCTTTCAAGGTGGGAGGCTATAACACTGCCACCAGACCTTTGACACCAGACATGACGGCCCAACCAATCACAGCATTACTGACACCAGACATGAAGACCCAACCCGTCACTGTATACTGACCACTATTTAGTCCGAATCTCTTGCGTAGAACTCCGAGCACATAGGGCACATTGTTGTCAATTTTGTACATGACCCTATACATCGGCGTGATAGTCATGACCCATGACTATCGGCGACCACAGCACAGTTTTCATTTGCAAACATGTGCTTGCAGCCCTGAGGTGTTAAGAAAAAAGAAATGTACAGATGTGATATTGCAGTGTGTAAACGTTAGTACTGCATCTTGTCTTTGACGGAAGAAGGCAATTCCACACTAGAGGTTTTTCAACGACGAGCGTATGCGCGTGGGCGGGGAGAAGCTTTGCTATTACGCTCACTTCACATTACAACAGAATATATTTATCGCGGATATAAAAAAAGCGCGAAGTCACCAGAACTACTAGTTATTTACTGAGTCCTTTTTCCCCCTTCTTGTTTGCTGTCCTCGTGTCTGACTATAACACGATAACTCAGCAGTCACTAATTGTTAAATCGATAGAATCGCCTAGGGTGGCCATATCAGAGACAGATGAGTTTAAAATTGATGTCCCGTATTCAAAGGGACGACCTTGTCGTCAGTGAACTTAAAAATGATAGCAATTGAAGAAACCCTTGAAAATCAATTGCCACAGAATCTAATGGGAATCCGAGGTTTCAATTAGAGCCTTGGGAGTTTCTGAGAAGATGAGGAAAAAAATTAACTTTAGATTTATGTTAATAGCGGCATTCCGAGGAAATCCCGGTTAAGAAAATCTGCTAGGAGAGGTGTCAGGGACGTCACTCAACTTGAGTCAAAAGAGTTCCTGTTGAGACGGTCTAATACGATTACGACGTTGATTGAGAATCTATCCATTATGTGGAAAACACTATCTAAAGGCCATCATTTCTTAGCGCAATTTATCCGGGGAAAGATTCAAGGCCAGAGACAAACTTTATCGCCACGGAGTTTCCTGTTATCGTTTGTTCCCTTGTTGCCCCATTAGCC
Source organism: Acanthopleura granulata (assembly GCA_016165875.1). NCBI lineage: Eukaryota > Metazoa > Mollusca > Polyplacophora > Chitonida > Chitonidae > Acanthopleura > Acanthopleura granulata. The sequence goes on along the minus strand of JABBOT010000005.1, from coordinate 11,828,505 downwards.
ACCGTTCCTAATCTCCAAGGACTGTCAGCGGGAAATGTTGTACTTCTTGTTGTCGTTGATTCCGTTGTTGCTTCACTAACTACAGTCGCGATCTCCCAGGACAGTCAGTAGGGAACGCTCGGTTTTCGGCGATGATAGTTTCCTTTCGTTGCGTACCCGTTCCGATCCTTGTCATTGCTAAGAAGTAACTCTGAATCCCAGCGACACTCTGAAATCAAATGGTTGTTAGCTGACGACCCTTAAAATTATCCTTTCACGGCGATGCTGAAAGGGGTCATTCCCAAAATAAAAGACTGCCCAGGAAGATTACAACTAATACATTTGGATAACACATTTGAATACTAATACATTTGAAAATCGACTGGTCTGTTATACAGAATGTATTTTATTTTACTAACATAATATTAATCCCGCGATAACTGTTTTTATTTAAAATTTCCCCTTCGTCGTACTCAAAAATATTTCGTTAATGCAACGGCAATAAGGGTTATGCGAGGATCAAATCAGGCTTGAAAACAACTCCCCATCGCCAGCCCTCATAAGCGGGTTGAGTTAGCTTGGGTGTATAGATGCATGGTGAACCGCAGGTGACTTTTTCGCGGGATTTACATCATGTCCGGTATAGCTCTCAATTCCATATTGTACCCATTAGCATGGATATGTCTCTGTTATCAGAATGGCCATCTTATTGGGCTGTGTTCCAAATGTTTTCGCAGTTTTCGAACATGCACAAAACTTAGCTTCTCACTGATGTTAAAGTTAGAGAATGGCCTAGAATGACTAGCGCCCCGCGATACATTCTCAAAAAGAAAGTCATGCACCCTGTGTTCAGCAAACTGGATGTATTACAACTTAAAGCTAAGAACTACACGCGAAAGGGTAAAAGAATCCGGTGGTGCCACAGCATATCATATTGTCATCAAACTTGATAGATCGGTTTTTGTGAACAGCCGCTTGATATTATCGCTCATAGATTTGATTAGGTCCATTACTGGTCATTACAAACCCCCTGGTTAATAAGACATGAACCGTTACGTACTAGCTCTGTGTCTCTAAGGGCAGCTCGCAGTAGTCCATCCTTGTCAGCAGATATTGGTCATTGCCTTGTTACAACCCCTGTAACTCTTAACAATCATAGAGAACAACAGCCGTAATCACCGTTTCTCCAGTGATCGAACTTATCTGCAATCAGTACTGTAGAATTAATTTCCAGTCAGTCAAAATTATGATTCTCATAACGAGCTTGTGATGCTATGCTGTTGTATCGACGCTTGGCCATATAAGACCCAACTCAGCCCCACAAGAATACTTTCTTCGGCAAAACGCTTTCTTTATCGTTGACAATAATGATACTTTTGAGGTTTACTCTTTGACATAGTTTCAAGCTAAAACAATATGGTTCCAGCTCAATTCGCTTAAACGTACGCCATTTATAACATATTAGCATTTTGAACTGGTCCGTGGAATCATCGATATCCAACAAATACATGTTGAATGCATGTAAACTGGATATGCATTACAGGCATCTGACAACCTACTTTCTTCGTTGATTACAAAGAAATTTCCACTTTACATAAAAAGATCTTTGATATATTACAAAGTTATCATAATAATGTGAAGGCTTTTTTAAAGACATGATGTTTATCATATGTTTGAATAAGGGGGCAGAGAAAATTGAGGGGTGTTAAAATGAAATGCACCCAACAACGTAATTGATCCTAGAAATGCATTCTTGTCGAAGTGCCCAAATCTTGATTTAAAGCAAGCAGAATATAAAGCAGGCAAATCAGCTATCGAACTACTATCCTCTAAGTGGCTGGCCTATGGTGCAGCTATGGAAGAATTCTGAATTAGCAGCTTGTGCGGTCAAGTCTTTAATCAAACACTGTAAAGATTTCTAGTGGAAACGTTTTAGAACTAATCGCGAAGTTCCACAGCACCAAAGGAGAATGGCTTACTCTACCATGTTACCAAGACACAAAATAAGGGGTTTATTTTACGAAAAAGTGCTTTTAAAAGCTTTTTTCATGGCTACAAGAAAATCAGGCGATGTTTACATAGGTCCCCTTAGTGTTTGAATGAAAGACCATAAAAATTCCAAGATCAAGCAAAAACACAAACTGATGTTTTCGTTTAAAAACTAGCATGTGCCTCAGATACGATATGCGGCATATTTATACAGAAATCGTCAGACTACAATTATCTCATAGTCGATACCTCATAAAGTAGTTCGAACAAAATTCAGTGTAAAAAAGAATCTAAATAAAGCATGAAAGATTGCCGGGTGTTTTTCCTTAAGAAAGTAAAATTTTAATAGATGTTCGAATTTATATTTCATATATAATTACGTTTTCTTCAAGATTTCAAAACTGCTTTATTCTGACACGACTTCCATATTTTAAATCAGACGAAGATTTGCAATGTTTGAAATGTTTAGTGAAATATACATTTCAATATGTTTAATATACAGGAATCCATTGCAATTATTTTCTGTCATACTCCGTTACGACACAAAATTCAGAATATAATTAATGAAACATTTCTCAATTGAATCGAAATGTGAACATATTTCTATCCTTATGTAAACAGTACCACAACTCTTCACAAAAGTGACAAACCAACATTAACTGGTTCTCTTGCTCATTACAGAGACCTCTTTTGTTAGCTTCCAAGTGTAATGGAGTTTTCGTAGCTACGCAAATATTATCAGGTAGACGTACAGCCTCCTAAAGCCAGTATGCTTAAGCCGAATAGGCGGCTTTTCTCAAATGGTTTTATTTGTGGCCAGTAACGAGATAACGATTTTTCCTGGACCAATATCGGACTGTGCAGCATTTGCAATCTGGCTACTTTTGCAAGAGCACTTTATTGCCCGTTTGGTTCAAGGGAGCGAGACCCAATCCTTCATACACTTCGGTACGAAATAAAAGTCTAACGGCAATTTGTAATTCGGACGACTGAATGGAAGTTCGTGGTCATCGCTCGGCTAATGCTGGCGTCCACATCAAATGGAGATCTGATGAAAATGGGCCTTTAGCTAATAGAGAGGCAGTGGTCCGAGTCACGGCCCGCGATCATTATTAGGTTCATTTTTCCTGTCCTGCCCTCGTGCCATCGACTCGATGGTCCAGAGAAACCTATCACCGTTCGATCATTGGCTTAACTGTCAGACTTGATCCGGTTGTCTTCAATCAAGAGAAGCTTTGTATACATAACAATCTTATCCCTGCTTGGATCGTGCTCAAGGCCTCAAGGTTTTGTGTTCATTGACATCATTATATTGTTCCTTATGAAAAAAATAAAAGGAAAAACTCGTTGGTTTACGTGTTTATTCTCAAAATACGCTATGTACTCAAGAGGTATAGATTACAATGGCATGCGAATTTAGAATGCCAGTCCTTCTTTAATGAAAGAGTAAGAAATATTACAAATGAGGAAAGAAAAAGAAGAAAGGCATGTTTTCACGGGTCAATGGCGTCACAAAATGGTGACATAACTTGAACTAATCATATTGCGCACCAACAGGTAAGAAATAAACTCTATTGTTTATGCGTTGAATCTGGAACTGTCTGAAACAAAATATGTCCGGCACTTACCTTGTAAATATCTGATCATAACACACATCGTAGCTCCAAAGATGAAATTTTTAAGAATAATTGGGACGAATGTGAAAGGCATACAGAACACGGCCAGTAGAAGATCACTGATAGACAAGTTGAGCAGAAACACATTTGTCACAGTTCGCATGCGTTTGTTCTGTATGATCGTGATGATAACTAAGAAATTGCCAACAACCGCCAGCAGAAAGATTAAACAGTACAACGGGATTTGTATCTCCCAGCTCAATTCCGCCGACTGGAGACTTCCGTCAGTGCTATTGTCAGAGCCGTTTCCAGCCATCATGTTGGAGTTAAGGAAATTAGAGTTGACGGTCGTTGAGTTTTGCAACCAACGAATAAAGGCTTTAAGGTAGTTGCAGCAGGTATAGTTTCAAACTGGACATTCCAAGCTTTGGTTATCGGCAGCACCCTTTAACTGGGCCACTCCTGTTGGTATGTCCCTAGCAGGTAAGGCACATCCAGTTTCACTCGATTCATTCACATATTTCAGTACTTTTCTTATGATAATTGCAGTAAAAGGGATGAGCATAAATCAACTCAGTACAAATCTACTCCCATATATCCTGCCAACCCCACTTACTTAGCAGTGGTCAGCTGCGCGACTGAGCAGGTATTTCAGCTAACAGTGTTGTGCGGCCGGTACAGCCTCAACGCAACGAGTAGTGTTGGTCGCGCGTGCTCTCCAGCCCGATATACCGGCCGATGTGCTGACAGCCCAGCTCTTCATCCCCGCTAGGCCCTGCTGACGCTTACTCGTCTGCGGCTTTTCCTCGAATAATCGCAACGTTTCGCATCTTCGCCTCTCATCGCTTCCAGAACAAATAAGGAAGGGTGAGCTATATACTGTCCACCACCAGCAATTTGTTTTCGCCCTTAATTTTCCGGAGAATAGTCCGTGTTTTCCTAGCTACGCAATGAAGTGTAGTTACACGCGAGGAATCTTTGCTTAATTATCTTCAACCAGATGAAGAGAGCTGTGAGCTTCTGAGCGACCCGGCTGTCCACAACTGACCAACTGTGCCGGAGTAATTACCCCGCTGGCCATCCAGTCTCCCTGTTGTAACTCGCTGTCCCTACCCCCATCCAACAACATATATCACAGCACAATACAGCCATTGTAACGTTAATATAGGTAAATACACAAAAAACCACATGACCAGGCTAGGCCGAGCCAGGATTCGACCACTTTGATCCTGTACCGTTTAAAAAGACAAGGTCCACTGCTACCGAAGAAAACTCATTCAGTATCGTTATATGTTTGTTCTGTTGGTGACCACCTGGCTGGAATAGAGTGGTTAATGTGCCTTAATTGGTTCTGTTTGTATGAACATTTTACTCGTTGCTGAGTGGTGAACTCTTATCATAAACCATTCCGCGACCGACGTCAGCTGCTCACTGTTGTTAGTTTTCATCAAGCCGGGGCAGACTTTAATTACTCGGGTAATAGCCCACGAGTTAGCTAAGCTGTGTGCTCGCTACACATTAGAGTAAAGACGCCAAAGCTATACTACATATTTCTGCAAAATCCAGATCTTAACGAGGTTAACCTTGAAACTCTGAAACGCCCAACACCTGGTGTAAATATGTTACAATAAACGCAATTTAGCGAGAGTGCTTTTGCCAGTCTCAATTGAAATGTCGCCCAACAGACACCTGGTCCCCCAGGCAGCCTCTCTCAGGAAGTACCCGTAACCTTTAAAAGATCAAGACCAACTGTGACAGCTTTTCATGACAGGAATTTTGAATTTGTGACGTGAGCGACTTGTGTAATATATGCTCTTTATGCAATATATGCTCTTTATGCAATATATGCAATCTTTTGTTATTGTAATGTGTGAAAATGATTTTGAATTTGATAAGTTTACCGTGCACTTCCTTCGTTTTTAATCTGGTCTTTTTCAGTACTTAAACCTTCCGAATATTCATGTGTTATTGTATGAAGTGCATGTGTCCGTGAGACTACGAATCTTCCACCAATATGTCTCGCAAGTCAGAACATCACGTGCGGAGGTAAGAAAGGTTAGTCACAGAGAAACTTCCACAAAGGTTGGTGGTTTATTTCGAGAAACACAAGAATACACATGAATATTTCACATATACTACTATGGCCAGCATTACTATGTGAGGAAACTAGAGCCCGGGAAACCCCAGGATTATCCTCAGGTTGCTGCTCGATCTTCATACGTACCACTGAAGAGTAAACAAATATGCAAAATTTATATACAGTGTGTGTGTATATATATATATATAACAGTATGCTTCCCCAATTCTCTTACAAAAATTAGCTCTATCGGGCTTAGCCATATATTATTAGTGTGTATAGACAGTGAACTATGGGTAAGACTGCTTGAGCAATTACAAAATATGCCTTTACAGTGTAATACTTTGATAGTTTGTTGTCTAGTTTTTGAATACTTGATTGATTGATTGGTTGATGGGATTACAGGGCAGATTCAATCATCCACCGATGTGTGTTGGTAACGAGTTATGCTATCAAACATCGACCTGTGTGCCCTGTAGAATAAGGTATCCTGATGCACCGTCGGAACTTTGCCTGTCACCAGGGCAGCAGTTTGACGTGACGCTGGCCCGGATTTCCGGTCTGCCGATGACATCCAGTTGAGAATACTCGATACTGCCCCTGGCAAATCCTTGGTTTGGGTTCCCATAGGTGAAGAGCAATCAATCATAGGCTGAAAATTAAAGCTATTTGATGAATTGCCTAATCCAATCACCTTTAGTCTCTTTACGGTGAAGCTGAGAATTCAGTGATTAGAGCGACAATAACTGCACACTGAGTTTTCCGTCTTGTCTAAATCTGTTTCTGTGAGTTTTCGTAACATTGTGAGGAATCTAATGGAATCAAATTTTCGCACAATGATCTTTAAAAAACTATTGGAAAATTAAAGCCCAGTGCATCTTACGAATGGAACTGCAGAGAACATTTCATTGCAAAACAGAGACAAGAAACGTCGTGGTAAAGACAGACAGGAAATGCTAAAGGTAAAGTTATTACAACACAATAATGAGTATGCAAACAATCATTGTATGAAAAGAACCTTCTGTAATACAAAGTCGTACCCGCTCAGTCGTAGTTTCTAGGACGCTTGTAATTATAACTCAAGAAAATATATATAAATATTTTATTATATATATTATATTAAAAATATAAATTCCCTGACCCTAGGTACGCACATTGTGTCCTTAAGCATATGTATTATTAGTCATAATTATAAACTTGCTTATTTGTATGAACTGGATATGACACATGTTTTGTGAAGTAATATTTAGGGCGCTTTTTTGTAAGAAAACAGATTCTTTCTGGTCATCAAACAATGTCCTTAACACGTTATACTTTCGATTCCTTGTTCTTTTTATACATCTGCTTAAAATTCCGAAACAAAACCGAAGAATATTTCTGTCTATCTGAATAACATATGGACAAATACTTAGATGGGTTGTTTTCATTCATTCAACCGCCCGGATAGAGCGTCCGGTTTTGGTAGAGGAGATCTGGGTTCAAACCTGGGTCGGGTAATACCAAAGAATTTAAAAAAGGTGCATTCTGCTTTCTCACTAGGCGCTTAGCAATAACAGGATAGAGGGTCGGCCCGGTGTCAGTATAATGTGAATAGATGGATGAGAGGGGGCTTGTTGGGTGTCTCCGGCAAGTCGTCTCGGTGAGGCAGCACCAGATAAAAGATACGGTGGCAATCCGTCCTGCCAAGGAGACACCGCCTTTGTAGAAGTGAAATATTCTTGAGTAGGGCGTTAGACTATTAGCATTCATTCATTTTATTCATTCATCACATAACCAAGCGAAAAAGTATTAACATTTTTGTGATAAGGTAAACTTACACCCAAAACTGTTATCTGTAAAATATTTTGTTGTAATCTTGGAAATCCAACAATAATGATTTGCTGGCTGAATTCTTTATTTAATTTTGTTTTCTAAAACTAATAATAGATCTTGTCTCTTAAAGTGTAATGCCACTAATTTCAGCCTGAGAGACTGACCTAGAAAGTAATCTGCAGATATATCATCATATTAGATAATATCGTTTTTCAATGAAAACTTATCATAGCAAACGTTCCAATCAGTATTAACATAGGCTAAGCTGCAAGATTTCGCAACGCTCTGACACGTTAGCCGGAAATGTAAGCATCATCCATGGATTGAAGCGTTAAACCAATTCTATATGAAGTGTCTATCAGACTGAATGTAATCAGGATGGCAATTGTGATGACTCATCTACACAGCAGATCCGATCGGCGAAAAGGTAGTAACAGTAGAAAGTATACAGTATCCACGAAAAGGAATTATGCCGCACACTTTTTAACCTTTGTACTTGTCGAATTCATGGTAACCACTCAAGAGTCATTATGCAGCACACTATTGAACCGTTATACCTGTGCTGTTAACAGTATCCACCAAAGAGGCATTATGTTATGAACCTTTTCATCATATACCTATGACCATTACCTACAGGATACAGAGGCATCCTACATATTTTCATATAGTATGTTTCTTATGCGCTTCCTCTGAAAACATGGACTACTTTTAATATCTACATTCAAATCGCCCTCTACCAGGGAAACCCCTGAACTAACATCTGAATTTGATGTGGTGTAACAACAATTATATCATCTGGTTGTGAAGAAAACATGTAATATCTTCATATTAATGTACAAAGAAACGACAAGCACACTCAATAAAGCCTTAGGGTGACATTGGGGGTCATTATGTAACTTTTACAGCGAAAACTGCCCATAGTTTCATCGCAATTCTCTCCCTTTTGGGCTTCAGTTCAGTCAAATGTTCTTCACACCGCGGCGGTGCGGGTTTTTAAATTTAAAGTCCACTGTTGGGTGTTCAGTGAAAATATGATTGATCTTCTTGGTGAAAATCGTTAATTTTTTTTCTCAAAGCAATCTATGCACGGTCACTGGAGTGAAAGTTCGGTCACAGCACATACTCATTAATCCAATCGGCAAGCTGATCTCGTTTCACTCACACTGGTCAAGGGGAACTTAACAACGAAAAAGCTGCCGTTTTCATGAATCCAACGTCCGTTGCCTTTCCATTAACGCATTTTAACAGCAAAAAGAGCACATATATCCGGCAAGCACACATTTGCAGCAGTCTTCAATAGTTTCAATTGATCAACCATGGTGGACACCGTTCATTATCCGATTTGAAAAATTTTCACTGGCCACGCGTGTCATTGCTGTCAGACACTATCATCGGTTACACGGCCACACGGGGAACATATCGTCAATAAATGTAGACTTCGCATCACTGCTGTAGAGCCAGGCTGCCAGTCCGTCATCATTATTTAGCCGTACCTTATAAATTAGATGTGTTTTTAAATTATAACACACGTTGAAACTTTCCTCGCATCATGCACGTCTGTCTCACGTCTGTCTGTGACGTAGGGATTGATCAGCGATCCATGAAGTGCCTGCCTTATAATAGTTTAAGCTCGTGGATGTTTGTTATATTGATTTAATTTAATTAGTTCCCTTTTTAAACTAATGAAATAGACATTTGCACAACATGATCATTTTAGAGTTTCTTTAAATTTTGCTCATTTATAGAGGAACTACATTTCGCCTCGCAGTTTCTCTAGTTGTGGAAATTCACTCAACGATTAAGGAGAAACCGTGAGCTTTTTGACGATTTTGCACCAAAAAATAAAGGTATATGATCAATAGATTATCACAAAAGTGTGTGTTCCACGATGTTCTATCAGCTCTTCGAGCTCGACTGATACGATGGGTCGACTTCAGACAATTCGAGATCATATATCATCGCGGATCACACACTGTTATGATAATCTCTATGTATATGTTCACTGTATCCACCCATGAGACATTATGCTGCACACTTTTGAACCGTTATACCTGTGCTTCTAACACTATCCACAGTTTGTAGGAAGCAGTCTGCAGTTTGTGAGAAGACAATTGTGCTACAATTTTCTCATCGAAAAGCGTCTAATCCTACCCCTCTCTTTGAAATTAAATATCTATGAAAAATGATTTATTCACACTTAACGTTAATAGCAAATGAATTTATAACCTGATATGAACATTTATTCCACTTGAAGAGTAACTTGTAGACTGGAGGAACTGATGACATTTGTGCATCTTTGTTCCAACAGAGACAAGCGTGTGCGTGTGGCAGGTCGAACTTAACTGTACGTTTTAACTTTGGGTGAATGGTTAGAGATATTGAGTTCAAAATTGGGCTCAGGTTACGACCAAGCCCATCGTTCTTTGGTCAGATCATGAATATATCCTCGTCTGGATTAGTTTGTTACACGGCCTTGTCAAGATATAAACCATGAAAAATGATGATTCAATGTTAAATTATCCTCTTCCACTTATACCATCATCACGGCTTAATCACAGTGTGGTCTTCAGAAGATATGTATTATGGGATATCACACCTGCAGTATTGCTTCGCAAGGTTTCAGTATAATTCATGCGTTTTTACCATTTCCTCGTAATTTTGGTCTTGATATGACAGTTCTCTAAAAAATTGTAATACACGCATGTAGTAAAATCAAATCTGTTTCCTTCACGGGGTAGGCCTACTGAGCACATTTCGGCATGGTGTTAGTATCGGGAGGTAAAGTAAGCTGGGAGGCGAAGGGAGCATGGGCGAACGATGAATTGTTCGGGAAGCGATGGTTAGCGTCGACGGTGTGGGGAGGCTTCGAGAGCAGACAGGCAGTTCGTCCGCTCTAACCGACTTAACTGTAACGTTACATTTGGTGCCAACGGCATCGAGGATCGATGTTCAGACGATGGCATTATCCGACGTCTGTGTATTACCCATGGCAATTTTTTACGTTCAAACCAATGGCATAATGAGCCATTACCAAACCATTAACCTGTTCCAATATAACAGATAAAAATTTGTAAAGAAATTTCTTTAAAATCTTCCGTAACGAGAATGTAGAAACGCTGAATTCTGAGGCCGATTCTGAATGGGTAAAAACTATAAGACCGTAATCTTGGAAAAGAAATTAAATCAAGCGATCACAGATAAAAAAATAATGCAACGTTAAGATTTCTCTCTGTGTTCCCCCGCGGGGTTCCCGGGAGTGATAAGAATAGGACCCCAGCTCGCTAGGTTAATTTGTCGTGCGAGGAGACTAACCTAGGGCTCTCCCGTGTGGTTCCGGTGAATAGAATTGTTCCACAGCCTCCCCGGGCTTGTCGTACAATGCGACTAAAAGGGGCAACCTGTTTGTCGTGGGTTGCGACCCGTGATGATGGAGGACGATATCCTGGTGGCTGACGGCGGGTTGATCTTGCGAGATCCTCACGCCCCACTCCACTTCGGACCTAGATACCACTAGATATGGAATTGGGAAGTACTTATTTCCCATCCTTTTCAGTGAGTTCTAATAAAATTGAAAATCAAGCTAAAATGAAAATAGATCCTTTTGTACTATAAAACACTAGATAGCCATGCAGGTATCCTAAAACAGGTGGAAAAATTAAACTCGGGAAATATTTTGTTAGAATGCTGTAGAAAACAGCAGTATATTAATTTGTTAAACCTGAACAAAATTGGAGAACAAAAAGTTATTGTCACTCCACATAATACCTTAAACTGCTCTCACGGCGTAACTCTTGACAGGGGCCAGAACTTATGTGATATGACAGAAATCAAAATAACAGAGGAGTTTAAAGACCAGGGGTAACCAACGGTAAACGTTTCGTTATTAAGAGAGATGGAAATTGAATCCAAACAAATACCTATCTCTTAACATTTAATAAACCGAAACTCCTAATATCTATATTTATTGGGTCTTTAAGAAAGAAAAAGAAATTACAACCTTAAAATGTAAAATAATTTGTCATATCAAGAAGCCAAGCGCCTGGTATCTGCCACGGATGGCCTCTCGAAATCTACAAATGCCAATGCTCTCAAGAAACCCTCCGTTTTAGTGGGGATCCAAACATCTCTTACTTGGCCCACTGGCACAGAGCCGCCACAGACAATAATAACAAAACCTGTAAGCAAAACAGCCAGCTCATCTTCACAAACCGACATAAATTTTACTGGCAGACCTGCTACTTTACCTGATTCTCCTGTTCTTTCATCAGTTGAACAAAAATCATCTCCAAAAAAATCCAAATCAACTAAACCCGTTGATTCTGCACAGAATTGTGCGGGTGAAAAGTTGAAATCTGGTAAGGATCATAAAAGGAATAAACCTAGTGGTCCAACAGAGCGTCCCTCTAAGGCCACCAGGGACCCTATCCAAACTTTCATAAGTTTGAGGATGTTGATCCTTCAACTTTGGATGCAGACGTGATGGATACATCATCTGCACCCGGGAGATCCACTAGTAGGCCCCCCAAAAAGAGTTGTCCTCAATCCAGACAGAAAAGCCTTATTGCCGAGGTCTTAAGGTTAATTTCATTCAAGTAACACAGCTAGTTCAATCTTTAAATTCAGTTGCCCTGTATCTTCAGGAAAGTCACCTGAAGACATCTGACAAAGATAAAATACATCTTAAAAATTATACACTTTATAGCACTTACTGTAATGAAGAAGAGCGAGCTTGTGGCTCCTCTATCTTCGTTAATGGTGATATTATTCATAGTCCTGTTGCCCTCGATACGGAGCTTCAGGCTATGACCGTCCGTGTTTCCTTATCGGAAACAATCACTTTGTGTTCAGTTTGTGTTCCTCCTCATTCTTCTTTGTCGTTTTCGAAGTTGCATAATTTAAAAGACCAACTGCCCACTCCGTTCATAATTATGGGAGGCTTTAATGCCCATAACCCCCTATGGGGTAGAAATAATATAAATGATAAGGACAGAATACTAGAAGATTTCTCATATAAAGATGAACTGTATTATTCAATGATGGCTCTAATACCTGTTTACATCCGGGTAATGGTGCATATTCTGCTATCGATCTCACTATCACAGATTCATCACTTCTCCCCGATTTTTCTTGGAAGGTGTATAATGATCTTTGTGGTAGTGACCATTTTTTAAATTATTCTAGACCTCTCACTTCTAATTCTTTAGAACGTGTAGCTAGGTGGAAGTTCCATAAAGCAGATTGGATGGCATATAAGATGTTCTCTGAGGATGACATCACTCCAGAGAATCTCAGTGTTGCATCTGATCCTTTGTTAATATTTAATGAACTTGTATTAACAGCAGCTGATAGAACCATCCCTAATACCTCGACAAATCAAAAATCCAAAAGTAAAAAGTAAACCTTTACAGCACGTCTTCCACAACCATAATTAATATTTGATCTACGACAACATAATAAATCCGATACAAATCCTCTTATAATTCAGCAAAGTTTCGCTGAAGTTAAGGTTAATTACCCGGAGTATTTATTTATATATACTTACGGGTCAAAGGATGGGGACAGGGTCCCGACTGCGGCTGTCTTGGAACAGCGAGTCACCTTCCTTCGTATTCCATCCTCGTCTTCAATCTTTTCTATCGAGGCTAGAGCTATAATTTTGGCTTTATCATATGTTTCCTCTGGGTGTGCCCAGAGGGCATTGACATGCAGTGACTCGTTGTCCTGCCTTTAGGCAATAGGACAAAATAAATTTAAAAATACGTTAATACTAGAAGTATTAGCCATTCATAGAAAGTTACTTAAAAGAGGTGAAGATATTACATTCTGTTTGATACCAAGTCATATTGATATTCACGGAAACACAGTCGTAGACAAGGAAGCGAAAGCACACATCTAAGATTAAAATTCCTTATAATGATTTTAAATGTAATATTCTTAAATATATTCGTCGCCTTCGGCAGGATGAATGGGACCTGCACGTCGATAACAAACTGCATGCCATTTACCCGGTCATAGGCCATAATTCTTATACTAGTACTCTCCAAGTAGAGACCAAGTAGTTTGAACGAGATGCCGTGTTGGGCATTCTCGTCTAACGCACAATTTTATGCCGAGTGTGCATAAAACATATCCTTGTTGATTGTGTGGGCTTATATATGTGCTCGTATTTGGCAAAGATTCGACATAGTTAACTCCATATTTGACTTATTTTACAGCGTCGCTGCCGATTCTGGTGTTCTGAAGGCTGCTGTATAATAGGATATAGTATATTTATAGTATACACACACACACACACACACACACACACACCCATATATATATACATATATATATATATATATATAATGTATAAAATAACAAACAATTGTGGTTTTTGACTTCAACCGACTTTTTTTTAACTGCTCTTAAAAAATGTTTGTCTGTTTTCACTTAAATTTTGAATGTTCATTAGATCATGTCGAAAACTTTCAAGGCTTCCTGGGTTGAACATGTTCTCGCCACGATATGGTTGAGATATTGTAGATGTGGCGTTAAGCCATAATCATTCATTCATTCATTTTCTCTGTGTTCTCACAGTATACATGTGTATGAATTACACCAGATGCCATTATCTATATCTCTCTAGAACACACTGTGTGATGATGTTACGCCTCGATATTAGACTTGAATGTCAACAAATGACAATACATGCGTAGAACACATGTACAGCTGCTCATTCTTAGCGGGGAACATCATGGGGGGGGGGGGTTACGCCTGTCTCCCTTTTGATTAACTGATAAATAACTAATGAAATAACGGAAAAGTGCAAATGCCTAACGGTGCACTTGCTCGCTTATAACTGTACAGGCCAATTAATGTAGAGATACCGTATCTAGACTTCCCAGGGAATCATCACCTAAGGCAACATTAGCCGCCTGAGCTATGGCTGTGTCCATAAAGCCTACAGACAAGCTCAGGTCAGGTAGTTCGTCCACAAAAGGGCAGCACGATTGAATTACCTTCTATGTGAGGCCGAGACTCAGTCCCTCTTTGAGTGACATTTATAACCCAGTTGTAATTGAATATCAACCTACGCGTGAATTCTACAGTAGATTGTTAGATAAGAGAACGTAATTAAAGCTTTAGATTATTGGTTAGACCCGCAGATTACTGGTTCGTGCTATTTATTTTTTTTTCTGGGCAGCTTGGAAACTTCCTCTTGTTTGAGCTAATTCAGTAATTGAGTCGGTGCCAGTAATCAAGCACATTAAGCTTGCGGACGTGTTTTCTAATAGCCGCCGTGTATGGTAGGCTTATCACTAAGTATCCCGTTACACGAGCCTATTATGTAATCTTGGCAGCTGTATTAAAGCACGATGACATCACATTACAAGGATAGAATCGATTAACGGGCATTTTCATTTAACAAATGCATTTTCTACTCAACAAAGACGTCATCGTGTCAAAATGAATAAAAAAGAAACTTCAATGAGTTACCCATATTTGGGGTTTTGTTTTATTTTTCTTTGCGAAAGTCGCGATAAAAATTAAGCTTAATATTGTAAGGATGCTTTGGGCAAAATAAGGTTTCCTCTGCAGCTCACGTTTGGTGACAGATACGTAAGCCAGAAGTAAAGCCAACAATATCAAAACGCTGTTTCTTTCAACCCAGCTCCCGGGAATGTGTTAAATTGCTGTTTAATTCTGCCCTATGTCATTTCCTGATTTCATTCACGCTTCGGTTTAAGTCTAAAATTTTCACCACCACAAAATTTATGGTAGGTGGAATCACAAATTCCGACACGTGCACATTTCAAGGACAAGCGAAACACCATCCACATCGACACTAATAAGCTAAACAGCACCAATTTCTCATAAATTACTATTTATGTAATGAATTTGAACTTCACTTCCCCAAAATATACGCCCTCAAACTTTCTCACAGTACATGCCATAACCCCACACCCTGCTGGAACCTTCCGCTACAATGTATCAAAACATCAACCTGTAGTATGACCTCCATTCTCCTTTGCTGGAGATGCTGCTTTGTGACCTTGGTAAAGATCAGGAGGTGGATAGTAGTCATGAACAAAACGTTTTCAGCTCTTCAAAACTGACAAATTTCTTATATATTTTAACAAGGTGCAAAACAACAGCAAATTTCTTATATATTTTAACCAGGTGCAAAACAACAGCACAGGAATGTACAGTGTGTCAATAACCTATAACGCCTGTGTTGCAGATATTATCCAATCAGCGCCCCAGAACCCCTCACTACGGGGCCAAGTCTTTGATCCATTCGCACGAACTGCGTATACGTAACTGTGTAGAGCTGCTGTGAATTTGATAACCTAAAGGAACAGTTAGCTCTGCCCGAATGTTCAGCTGGTGACTGATGCATTAGGGGTTCGTCGTCGATGAAACGTCCAGGTCAGGACGTCTCGCTCATCGGATTTCCGCATGATCAGCGTACAGCTTACGGCTGAAATTATTTTAGTACTCGGCACGTGAAGAAGTTTAAAATAGAATGCACGCGCTTCTTGGAGCAGGTGACGTCAATTCTCTGTGGCTTCAGGTCACATGATGCATATTCTTTCGTCCGCTCGCTCCACGCCGTTAACAAACTGACGTGTTAAAACCCACAAGCCTCCTATGGAGTTAACTTAGTCAGTGCTAGACAACCATCTATAGAGACATTCTTAGCAATGATTTAAATGTGTCACCAGAACGCCCTTTCAAGCAACACGAGGAAATTAGTGCCTCTTCATACATGAGCAATGTGGTAAAATGACTTAATACATGTTAACACGCAGTCAATGTGTAGAAGAAGCCCATGGCCTCTCATGTCATATTCTGCAGTGTGGAAGAACAAGTGGATGAAATGTAGACATTATCAATGTTTTCATACACGTTTTAAATTACGTGTGATCTACTTTCTTTGGATTATTTGTCACCACTACGTACACATCTCTATGTCGTCTTGTTATATGTGTTTGGTCACTGGTGTGTCAAGACCACAATGTTGTGATGTGAAGTTAAAAACCTTAATGTTGACAATAAGCTACAAATAATAATTACGTGGCGTAACACTTTGAGGTCTCGGCACTCACATTTTACAGCAATTGTTCATACATAGGCCTATCAAGTGGAGCAGTTATCTTGTGTCACATTGTGGTTCCCGAACAATCATCAGCTTGAACATAACAGCACACAATACTAATGTCTTGTAGCCAATTTCATTGCATTACTGTTTGCTGTTTCTCCCATTTCTTCAGCAATGGTGAAAATTTCTAATTGTGAATCTCTCAAACGGTCGATGATGGCCACTTAGATCTACGCAGCCAAATCATTGCTTCATTAATTTACCGGTACACTAATTTGCCGATGATGGATGGACTTATTCATTTCTAGCTAAAATCATTCACTCTGTTGAAACTTTCAAGAGGCGGCCGTGCAGCCATGACTGAAAACAAATCAGTTTTTTCCCCGGAAAAAATCCCATTACACGTATTGGTAATGGTGCGCTAAATTTCTGTTGGCAATATTTAACAAAGCTTGAAGTGGTCGGAAATGGTCTCCTTGCCTGTGTCGTTGATGGCGTTTTAAATTTCAACTTTCAAAGCTTAACAACACTTGAAAGATTACGCCATTTCACACTAGAATATCAAAATTGTGGCCACTTTCTATTGGTGCAACCCACAGTAATGTCTGTTGTTGTAGCAATGCTGTGCCGAGAAAACCAGCAGCTATGGAACCGATGCCTCTACTCGAAACAGTAGTGTCCGTAACCGCTAAGCCGTTGTTTATGGATGGACCAAAACGTTGTTCCTCGAAAGAGGCGAGTTTGTGTTTGAAGCCCTGTTGACATATGGAATTGACAGTATTATTCAGGAGCGTTTCCTGTTGAAAGATAACCCTCTGTCGGCTTAACCTATACAACCCTGTTTACCTTCAGACAATGCTACAGTGAGTGCGTGTGTATAAAGTGTTGCTTTCGGGAAGGCTTGCTCCGTATGCTCTTTACGTGTGTACATCAGCATACTCTGCAACATTCACTGACAGCCAACAGGCACGTAATCTCTCCTTCCTTGATCAGTTTTATTACGAGTAAAGCAGGTTGTACCCATATTTCTGCTCCTGACGTTTCTTGATTAATGCACTAATTAATAATTGTGCAGCGACATTAGTTAAAATCACTTAAAATCGAAAATGGAATCTCCTACCCTACTCTTATAAAAAAATCCTTGGAAAGTTTATGTAATGAGGCAGCCTAAAACTGCACAATGCTATTCCAAATTGCTGCCTTTACTGGTAATTAGTTACATCTGCCGGTCTCTTAAATTGTCGGAGAGTATGTTTTTTTCCCACAGTGTTGACGGGCCAACCATGAGCGTGTTTCAAATAGTCTCAAAAATGTAACACACTGGGTTGGATTATCGGCAGTGGAAATACATATTTTCTTCCTCTGGAGACTTTTTTTTATAATTTCTTTTCTTTCTACTACAGTTTTGAGAGTACATAGAATGAGTACAGGACATTCGTGGGTATGAAGCTATGGAACATAAGATGATGGGCTCCTCGCATACTTGGATATCAGGTTGTCAACAACCAATAATGGCAAACCATCAACGTCTAAAGACTTACAACATAGTAGTTTATCTTTAAAGTGGGCCCCTCAGTCTACTAACTCAAGTTGCCTAACATCAAACTATTCCCCGGAAGCCGTCTGGAAAAACTGTTGGAAAAGTATTTCTCGAAATCCAACCTACATACAGTTTCTTGGTGTAGAGTAACTTTATTTGCTGTCAACGTCCTTATGACGTTGGGTTTTTGGTAATGTATTAAATGACAACTGACCTTTGGTTTTGAAAAATGGTTAATATAACGAATACAGTTTGTTATCGTACTCTGTGTTTACATTTACCCTTAGACGAGTACTTTCTTGTCGTGATGACACCAGAGGTCATTATTTTAACCACGAACTGGTGGTCTAAAACTTGACAGGCGAACGATCACCAAAGGAAGCACTTCAGATTGCGTGAGAGCTTTTCTGTGAGTTATTCAACCGGTTGTCCGTTTCTTGTCTTCCAACCATCAGGCGGTCTGCTGGATACAACGTTATGGCCAGGAAAGGTGAAAGTACGCACGCATCGCCACTATGTGCATTTGCCTGGTGACATCAATGATACAACGGCTTGGTGTCAAGCACAGACTAGACGGAGTTCTCTCCAGCAAACATGCGTAGTGACTGCTGAGCAAGCTTCTCTGCGTGCGCTCAGATGCTCTGAACTTACTCCACGGTCATTCTATTGTAAGGGCTTCTCCTGGGCGCTAGACTAGTAGCTGTCTGCATGGTGGCCGTAATTGTGCACGCAATTTGCACTGTATCCTTCGGTAATCGTTTGACGGTGAAGCTTTAAACAGACAATATACATAAATTTCATAACAATATATTTAAGACATAACGTTTTCAGAGTAGAACAAAATTTAGGCATCATCAACACAGGCCAATTTCGGCTTAAGTGTTCAAATTAATTTTTCTGGCGTAAATCATTAAAAACCTTCGTTTTTAAAGACGTAGTAGTTTGCCTTTTAAAAGGGAACCGTAAGTACTTTTGTAAATATACTTATTTTTATTCAAAGACATTTTTAACAGACATACGTAGTGCCTGCTGAGCAAGCTATCTGTGAAAGTTCTGGTATTTTGTCATATCATAGTTTTACTTATTAAACCACTACTTGGCCAGTGTAATAAACTTTTGTTTATGTCGTTTTGGGAAGTTATCATAAGTGATATACCGACGTTTCCAAGACGACATTAACTCTGGGGCAGAAAAATGTTAGACATGTCTGCGGACGCCCATGTGCTCTGAACTTGCTTTCTAGTATTGATAATTGTATCGCATTGTATTTATTTATTTGATTCATTTGGCGCTATATAACTCCTACTCAGGAATATTTGACTTATTCGACAGTGGCCAGCATTACGATAGAAGGATACTGGACAGAACCCGAAGAAAACCTACGACCGCCCGTAAGCTGACGGGCGAGCTATCCACGTGCTCCCGATGAGGAAGAGAGGATGGGCTGGACTTGAACTCACAGCCAATTTATTGGTGAGAGACACCCATTTGTTTCCTCGTGCTGGTGCTCTAACCCCTTCGGCCACGGAGTCGCTCCTTGCATTGTAAGTCCTCGTGCTTTTCCTGGGGACTAGACAAGTAAGCTGTCTAGACTTCACTTGACCATGGTCTTAGCATTTTTTTATATGTTACCATAGTTGGTCCACCAATTAAATTCTGCTAACCATCGACTTTTATTTTATGGAGTAGCTTTCCCTGGTTTGCTTCGACTATGAAATAGGACGCTTGAACGGTAGTGTTTTCGCAAATGGACTGCACAGGTTGCTCTACCCAGAAACTGTACCAAATTCCTAAAACTAAAGATATTTTAGGATGCTCATGCTGGCCTAGTACGTGTGGAGGTCAGCCAGCAACCTACGGCTGGACGTGTCATCCGGGCTCTCTCTGTTGTCCACCTTACGTTGGTCGTCGTATAAAAGAATTCTTGCCGGCAATTACAGCGCAAAACACCATTCCAATACAATAAACTAAGTAATAACGAATAGATGATAACGAAAACCCTGATGATATTGTCTTCCAAATTACGTGTAGCCTTGAAATCGTTTGCTACTTATACGGGTATGCTGATGGAATAGCATTCGCACAGAATGTTTCTTTATTTGCCCACGAGTTGTTTTACATAACATCTGCATGACCACCATGGCAAATGTTGACTGGAAACAAGTTTATTTTTATATTTTAGTTCTAAACTGTGAGCCCCCACTTGAGTCATGGCACTAACTTATTGAACACATGAATTTTACTACAATATATTGAAGATATAACGTTTTCAGATGAGTCTTGGGCAAAATGCAGGCGTGATCAACACAAACTAATTTTGGCTTCGGGGGCCGCCATCGTTCAGTTGGTTAGAGCGCTAGTGCAGCGTAATGACCTAGGAGCTTCCCACCAATGCGGTCGCTGAGAGTTCAAGTCCAGCTCATGCTCTCTTCCTCTCCTGTCGTACGTGGGAAGGTCTGCCAGCAACCTGCGAATGGTCGTGGGTTTCCCCCGGGCTCTTCCAGGTTTCCTTTCACCATAATGCTGGCCGTTGTGTAAATGAAATATTCTTGAGTACGTCGTAAAACATCAATCAAATAAATGAATAAGTAATTTTGGCTTCAACATTGAAATGGAACATTCTGGCCGAGATTATAAAATATCCTTCTCTTTAAAGACGTTGCATTTTGGCAATAAAATGCTTTATAAGGCGAAAAGAAAGCACTTTTGTAAAGATAATGTTTTTTATTCAATGAAGTTTTCAGTCTTTTGTAATTGCGTTTTAAACTGCAAATTAAAAGTATAAGTGCCTCACTTGCTTTGTACAGATACCGAAAAAATCTGAGATAAATGTGTGCTGAGACAAAGACGTTGCCACAGAGTTGCCAAATATCACAAACAATATATAAGGTAAAAACCCATTTAACAAGTAAATACCTAGAGACAGACTGGTTCTTAGTGGCTATTTTTGAAACTCCATTTCAAAGGGGACGCCATCTTGTCCGTCCTCATGAACCCCATAACAATGATAAGCATCGACCCCTATAACGTTTGTCCTTGAGCAGGACTTGAGAGATAAATATCAGGTGAGTGTGGCAGAACGATTGGCGCTGAAAGAAGCAGGGCCATTCTAGGGAGATATACGGCTTCTAAGAACAAGAACTGTAAAACATTTAAAAAGTAGTGAAGATGGTTGTGGTGAATCGTTGTAATTCAATGTATAACAAAGACGATTGATGGATTTCTCGTTATTTTGCAGGCAACTGGTCAACTTGCTGCTGGCGGTATATCAACTAAGGCTAGTTGCATCATTATCTGGCCGGGTAGTACATTAATTATTGACTTTCCAGAAACCGTTTTCGGTTTAGTTGCGCGGGTTACCAGTCAAGCAAATTTTGATTATGGACAATGACCTTGGTTTCGCTATGAAGTAGCCTGATTACCCGTTCACTGGACCGTCTTCATACCGAATTGAGATTGACTGCTATCTGCAAAACAGTCTCTCAATATGGATGCAATAGACCAAGAAATTAAACCATTCTGCGATGTTTCCGCACAGCTTAAGTCAGGAAATTATATGAAGTGGTGATGGGTCATTCCGTGATGGCATCTATAGCAGAGACCGTTTACACGCGACGGATAACCCCTGTCAAGTCAACGATGTTCATAAAGAACGGTTATGAGATGATAAGGATGGTTTATGAGACGTCCGTGTATAATAAAAAGAAACTTTGTCCCTGGTAAGAAATGTCTGCTCTAGACGACGCCTTGATCTCTATTCATCTTCCCCGATCCCAAAACGCAAATGATTACCCCACGAGATTTTCCACAAACATATCGATACTAGACATTCCACGGTGTAAATTTGACTACAAAATGACACAGGCTGAAGAGATAGCCGAAGAAGGAACATCTACCGAAATAGTGCATATATACCTTTACGCAAAGACATAATATGCCTATAATGTCGACTTTAAGAAATCAATTAAAGTAATGGGCACCTGGAATTTCTCTTACACGCCGTCAGTTTTATTTACACTTAATATAATTATTTCTTTGGGAATTGGTGTTTTAAGATGTGTTAAAAAAACTTTCGATCCATCTTTTTACTTTACGGGTGGCATACTAATGTGCGTCTTGACGTCTAGGTGGTATTTATATGATGGTACACAACCGACATTGATAATTAAACGCCAAGACGTCTTCTTTTGTCATAAAACAGCAAATATCGTTTTGTCGTAAACAACAAAGGGAATATTTTGCCATACGTACACCCAGTCAAGTGATACTTGATCGGGTACTACCACCGATAAACGCAAAGTGTAGATTTATATTTCATTGTGAGGTAAACATTTCCGTGTATCAGTTTGATCATTATCGTTCAGGGAGGTTTAGTCAAGGAGAACAGATCATTTTTAAAAATGCTGAAGCGATAATATGTGTAAAGCTACTAGCAAGTTCATGGTTCCTGTCTACAGTTCAGACTACATCACCCATAACACCTATCTACGATTCTGGCTGCATCGCCCATGACCTCTAAATAAGGTAAACTATACACTACCTGCGGTTTGATTCTTACATGCTCAGTATTTGTGAACTGAAACGGCCACGTGACATTCTGGCTTTTTTCTGAAAAATGAAAGCGCAACAATCCGAGCAATAAGACTGAAGTAACCTTCTGTACGATTGCATGCACACCTTGAATTTCATATCGCACTCAATGAAGCAATATCTCAATCATAATTTTTCACGTTCTGCTCTACCTCTAAATATTAAACAATCACGTAACATTTAATGGTCATTTGGGATAGCCGATTTAAGAACAAAATGCATCAGAACTTTACCTGCTGACCCACATAACTTTTACGAAGATGTTATCGCTAAAAGACGAAGATTATTCAACCGCCCACGTTCAGTTTCTTTGAAGATTTTTTTTACGAGGAGTGTATGTAAAAAATATTGTCGAGTTTATAGCCCAGCGTTATGATACTTGGCCTCGGAGTGTAAACATCGAGTGTTACCTGTCCTGTGTACAGAGCGTGCATATATATCATGGGGAACAGGCTAACTGACGGGAAAATTGTCTATCCAGCGAAACTCGTCTTTTCCTAACTGCCATCTTGATGATTTTCCGTCACATTGGTAACAACTGATATGGATTTAGACTGCACGGATAAAGGCGAGACAACACAAAGCTTTAAGTGTGCCACACTAGAACCAACAAAGTAAATGTCACTATGTCAGTGAAACTCCAGAGAAAATCTACATTTTCATTTTCGTAAATTCATTAACCACAAAGCCTCAACTTTCGTTGGAGTTACACTTGTAGTCTAAAATGTAAAACTTATCAATTGATCTAACGGCCTTTGAACTGGCCTACCATGACGATTCACATTTGCCGATTAGCTGTTACACATAGTTTGAGCAAACACCGATTTATATACCAAGCCTGAAAATTTTGTGAAGTATCACATGATATTACTTTTTCAGGTGCACAATGCTGATAATTTGTAAAAAGATACCATTAGGATTGACACAAAGTATTCGGAATGATCCATTGATTTTATTCAAATAATGAAATAGAAGAAAAATACAATGGGCAGATAAAAGAAATGCAAAACGGTGCGGACACAATTAATGACTTGCTGCTGTGATTCCGTTCCAAGTGTGCACTTAACATTCTGATAAATGTGTGATTGATGTGTGATTGATGTGTGATTGATGTGTGATTGATCAGCTGAGGGAAACAGCTCTTGTAAACAAAGAAATAGTTTATCTGAATGGCGGTATTTCTTGTTTATCCATGTAACCTGTCTTCCTATTTTTTTCTGTGTTGTGTTTCTCATAAAAGGAAAATACAACTAGAAAAACACTAGTTTCTACACATGAACTAAATGGCATTAAGTTTTTTCGAACGGTAACTATATAATGTACATCTAACAACGGCCTTTATAACGTTAAAGAAACAAAACAGTCCAAGACATACTACCAAATTTAAGTAAATATTAGTTGAGTGTACTGTCGAAGCTGACATTTTCAAAAACCAGAGTCTCTGATGAGAAAGTAGCTCTACTGGTTGGCACAAAATTATCAGCAGTCGATAACAAAATTAAAGCTGTTATCTAACAACTTTGTCGGGGTCCATTCTATTACCTATTTACCATATGTGGTGGACCAGTCATAACTTCATGGTAATGAAAAAAATGAAAGGATTGAAAAGGAATGAGCTGGATTTGAATTCGAGACTGCCAGGTATCATATACAATAGGCTTACCACTAAAAAACCAGCGTGGAAGCAATACAGCTTTGATCTCTTGCTCGTATCCCATAACAAACGACATAAAGAACACAATGTAGCAAGAATGATTTCCATTAAAATGGTAAACTGCTTTCAGCGATTTTCAGCTTTACAGCTATAATGGTTCCCTATCACGTGGCCTCTAAATATGGGGGAATTTCTGTGTTTTTTTCGCACTCCGCAATTTTCAGCATGACAGCTGTAACGGATTTCTCTCATGTCAACGCCAAGTAAGGACACTGCACTTTTTTGAACTTTGAGTAGTATATACCGCAGGAAATAAATAAGATCAGGTTTGTGATTACGACATCATACTACTTAACATAGATAAAATGTTTCAATTCAAAAACCTTTGGTTACGTGCAATTTCGGTAATCAGGGCATTTTCACAGCTTTCAAGATATGAAAACGATTTTTGTACCGTTAACTTTCCCCCATGTGTTTTACCTGTATTATAAATTTCAACTGAATCAAATACACCGTACTCGAGAAAATGGCATGTCAACACATTCTATTCAATATGGCGCCCTAAGTAGGTCAGGTTGAACAATAAAAATTGTGTGGAAAAAATTTCCATGTAAAAATAATAAAAAATATATTGGATTTGAACCTCAGAGTGCTAGAACCAGTCTGCAGTGCATAACAATTTCATGATACTTGAAAGAAGTGAGAGAAAAGACTAGCAGGATTTAATTGGATTTGAACCTGATTGCTACATGTAGGCACAATGCAAGCCTGCGTTGAAAACACCCCTTCGGTGAAAGTGGTGTGACCAAAGAGACCTTTGTCCAGTATTTATAACACGGACACCCTGGTCATACCATTTCATGCTATGTTTTGAAAAATTTCAGGCACCTGTCTGCAGGCTAGAAATGTTAACCAGGGCTATGATGAAAGCCAGTGAAAATAACCAGACACCAGGACTGGATCACATGCAAGGGGAGACTTTGCCTTTGATCTACTGCTCCCAGCACTGACACCGTCTGGCCAGCCAAACCATGGCAAAGGCTTTCCTGAAAATTTGTGTTGGTTTCTTGGTAAAAACTTGAATACTATACAATACTGAAAAATAATTCTTGCAGACTTGTAATCCTGACACCAGATGGTGTATTTGTTTAATCATCTTAAGCAGTATTTAGACGCGGCGTAATTTTTACCCGACTTAAAATGTCAGTAACGGACAACCAATCATCGAAATGGAAAATAGATATTACGAATTACGTATCTTGCTGTAGTCTATACTTTATTCAACTTTCTTTGAAATCGTACAGAAAGTGTAAGGGAAGTAGAGTTTTAAAGGAAATGTTAAGGCGAACAGACAGACGAACACACGATCACCGAAATGGAAAATCGATACAACAAATTCTGCATGTTGATGCAGTCTACACTTCAACTACTTTTCGTTGAAATCAGACAGAAACTGTAAGAGAAGAGCGTTGTGAGAATGTTAACATATTCTGGATAAACAGACACACAGACGGACAACCGATAATTGAAATAGAAAATCCACACAACGAATTATGTATCTTGATTTCTTCCACACTTGACCCAGGTTTCGTTGAAATCGGATAAAAAAACAGTAAAGTTTTGAAGCAAAAGTTAACAAGCGCCTGACAGACAGACGGACGGACGCCGAAAAACTTGCTAATACATAACCTCTTCTAATCTTTGACCAGTAGAGCTAACAAAACGAAGACCCAATTTCCAAATTACTGATGTATTAAATTACAGGGCACTTCAGAGACGATTTGTGTAAAATTTTAATTAAATACTTAGAACATTAGTTTGATTGGCCAGACAGCCACAAAGCTCTCAAACAGACTTATCGGCGCTTGTTAAAACTCAATACAAGACCTGGCATTAACCTCCACTGCTGTCTTCTATTTATCTGTAGTCAGCAGTTGTCTGTTATCAGTCTAATTTTACAGAAGCTCATTGACTTTGCTAAGTCCAAGCCATTAGAAGTTTATTTATTTACAGTATGTTTAAAAAGGCTTGCATTTTTTATTATTAAAGCTAACCAGAAATTTACAGGAAAAAAACAAAGTTTGTGTTACGGCCTGCGATACGACATATCTATACATTACGACATTATGTGTCCGGGACATGCTCTGGGCTGCCAGGTGCAAATATAAAATGTGAGGACGGAAACACTTCTCTCAAGAGTGATGACAATGTGCACGTCATACCTTATCACACTTGACATTAACCACTCACGGTCAGGTAACTACGGAACTTTAAAGTGCACGGACTACCATGTAGATGTGCGATAATGTGACACGCCAAGCTGACGTCTCGGTAAAAGCGACATTCATGTTCCAGCGATACACTCGACCGGCCACGTGTAATCAGCTAGTACCAGGCGCGGCAGGGCTATGAGCTTATCCGATGTGGTATCAAAAGGGTGAGAGCGTATCTTGTGAGAAATGAATCCCAGAAAATTAAACGTCTTCATGCCCTTACCACCAGGTGGTTCGTTTACACGGAAACTTTACTGACCGAAGCACAGGACGTGGGAAGGTTTTTTTTCTACGCCTGGTTACATGTGCGACTGACACGAGATTGTACATATATTTCTGGATTGTGTAACATGTATAGAGTTACCAAACCTGTCAGAAAAAAATCACTGTGGCCGTTTATGTCTGTTTCTACCACACTTCACAAATAACTAAGGGTTTTAGCATTTGCTACCTTTTCTTTGCAGATTAATTATAATCAGTCCAAAAGGAAACCATTAACAAATATTGTCTTTGTAGAGTGCCTTAAAACGAAATCTTAGTCAGTGGTGTACCCTTGGTATCTGGTCAGCAGTAAGTCTTGGGTTGGATATCTCACCCGCAAGAAACATCCCCAAGGAACACATATCATCTAAGATGTATAAACATTGACGTTTGTGCCACGTATATGTGCCATCTGACTTATCAGACACGCAAAAACAATGAGATATGTGCCATTTCACATATGAGACACGGACAAACGATGCATACTGTATGGGGTATGGTCTGACAATGGTCCGTTGATGCTTGCTTGTAGAGATAAACACACGGTACTAGAGCATCTGGTCATCGCGATATGCTAAGCTCTCTGGAAAAATATAATTTATGAATGTATTACTCCTACGGTTGATTGATATTTATATGGTGGCAAACAAGACATCATTTCCAGTTGTTAGAAATAAGTGTTAGAAAAATAGTGATCAAATAAACAAGCGCGGCAACGGTTTCAGTCGCAGAAGGTGGGCTGTCAACAGTCATGGTCTGTTTCCTAGACATTGTTTCCGCCTTACGCCTTACCCACAATAGGTCCACACATTCGTTACACAGACGCTGTGTCTGCTCAGTCACTGACTACAGATTTTCTGCAATTCCCCGACAGTCCGTGTGTCGGTTTCACTTCCGCTTTTCTTGCCAGCAGCAATTGTTTAGAACCTTGGGCAGATCAGTCAGTTACCGATTACGGTTTCTGTTTATTATCTTGGGTAATAGTGTTCCAGTGTCTGAAAATGAAAGCTAATCTCACGACCACAAAATGCCACGGACATTTGTTTGTGGCAAATTGAAGTTTGTGTGGCAGATAAGTTGCTGTTTTACCGAAGAATTGCCTGAGGACAGCCAGTAATTCTCCAGCGGACGCCAGATCATTTCAGGTTTAAATATGGGTAATAGTGTTATTTGTTACTCCGTATGTCCATAAACGACACATCAATTTACTGTTATTTTTTGTTTGCTTTCTTTCATGTAATCCGCGCTAATCTGGAAACAATCAAAAGCTCTCTTATATTTTTCTCGCACTGGTTTGAGAGGTGGACGGTATCTGGTTCACTGACAGTGTCGGAATTGCGATTTGCCTCTGCATAACCATGACAATATCTGTGTGGATGACTATGGCACATTGTATGGGGACGACAATGGTAAATTTTGTCAAGATGACACACAGCGTCACAGAAGCAAGTTTTTTTTGTGATAGACTGTGGGATAGAATGGTCCAGGAAAAATGAGCAACACACAATGTTACATTCCAAGTCAAAGTCATATATATGAGATATGTTTGAAAACTGGTTATCTAGGTACGTTTTGTCACTTTATTGCAGTATTATAAAATAGTGGAAATAAAATATAATATCAAATAAAACAAGAAAACTAATACCTGTAATTGTTTCGTAAATTTACATCTATCCCCGCAATAAACACTATCCACTAAAGACTATGCCAAATACCTGTTTGGTAGAACTTGTAGAATTCGTCTGGAATGAGCTGTTTTACTCACAACTTTTTCAAGAAAAGCTCGACCGGCAGTTACATGTACTTGGGTCAACTGGCAGAATAAAAACAAGAACCACATATATTAAACCAGCTTATGTTTGTCTTGTTGTTGTTTTCAATACATCTTTGTTATAAAAGTTATAATCGACGTTATCCTTGCCGCCGTCCTTGCTGTTATTGTTGTCTTCAGTGTGAGTTTTTGTTACGTAACTTTCATTTTCACTGGATGTCAATGTGCCGGATATGCATCTAACAATAAACATTTTTCCTGCTTTGATCTTTTTGCTAAAGAGGAGAGGAATCTTGCTAGATTAAATGACGCTCTGCGCTTCGCAATGGTGGGGAGGAGGGGAGGGGGCAATCATGGTGTTTATAATCGATTAGAGAGCTGTCATTGTGCGGGCAGTTCCACTTGGATGCCTGTCATCTGGAGACATAAAACCGCTGTTTTTGAGTTTACACTTTGCATCTGGCAGGGCTTTGCTCTGATTGTCACTAGACAGCGAATCATTATCGATCAGTCAGCCTCAGAAACAGCAGTGAGGATTTGGGGTCAACGTAAAACACGATTTGTTGAAAGTGGTGTGGATGAAAATACATTTGAATGTGTTCTCTGTAGAAGTCCGAGTAAAAGGGTGTAGTCTGCGCTGACATCCGGAAACAAGTCCATGCAACAAGAGTCTCTAATTCAGAATTTCCGGCACATCCAATGAACAATGAAAGGTAACCTTGAGTTAATCAAGGGATTAAGGCCCTCAGGTGCGCTGTACAATCAGACACATCACCTGAACCTAACCTCATGGTTCACCAAGAATTAGCAGAGCCAACACCTGGACCTAACTCCATGGTTCACCAAGCATGGAGGACAGAGAATTAGCAGAGCCCACAAACGACAGCCATTGGGACTTTCTTAACAGACTAATGAAGTCTTGTTTAGTACAGCTATATGATAACGTCAGTGAAGACAATTACCAACGGCTGTTACAGGTACTATGTTTAGCTGTCAATCTGGCAAAAACCTTTTTGCTTGTGGCACACTCTGCGGCACTTGCATTGAATAAAACAGTAGCCTGTTTTTACAAAGCTAAAACCCAAAACTGTAACCTTTTCTAGGAAGCAAAATATTTGACGCTGGAAGCATCAAGTGTAGGGCGTAAAACGCTTCTGTCACGAGTAGTGAAAAGGCATAACGAACGCCGTGAAACTGTCACTATCCACTTAGTATCAGTTGAACAGAAAAGGTAAAAATATACGCGACCATGTGAATTGGAGATAATTTTACTGGCCCTTCGAGCGTCTTGGTCAAGAGATGTGAAGTTGAGTTTTCAAAGTCACGATGGTGCAATCATGATTGGAAGCAATTCAGATTCTAGCCGTAAAAAAACCCATTCCACTTGTCGTTGATGGTGAACTTAATTTTAACTGGCAATGCTAAACAACGCTTGAAGTTGTAATAATCCAGTTGCACTTGTCGTGAATGATCAAGTAGATTTCAATTTTCGATACTTAACAGGCAACGAAAAATATTTTCATCATTTTAGAGTAGAAAAATACAGTTGGAGCCACCTAGTATTGGACGAACTGACAATAACGCTTGCTGTAGCAATGGTTTAACAAGAAAACTATCATCTAGCGAACTGATGACATTAGTGTCTGTAACCGCAAAGCGTTGTTCATGGACGGGCCAAAAATTGTTAGCCCAAAGAGGCGAGTTTGTGTTGGAAGTTGTGTTGAAATGTGGAATGGACAGCATTATTCAAAAGTGTTCCCATTGGAGAGATAACCCTCTGTGAGCTTAACCTGTACAATCGCGTGTTCCTTCAGACAGTATTCTAGTGTGCTCACATGCACTTATAGGATGTGTTGTCTGTGGGAAGGCTTGTTGCATATACCTTGCACAAGAGCACATCAGCAAACCGGCGGACGACAGGCACGCAACCTCTCTTTCTTTGATTAGTCTCAGTCCATGGAAAACAGAATATACTCATTTTTGTGCTTCTGACGTCAGGTAAATAATACACTAATTAATAACTGTGCAGCGACATTCCGAGTCAGTTAACATCGGAGATGGAATCTCCAATCTCATGGCACCCTTATAAAAAAACTTTGGATGCAACAAGGCAGCATAAAACTGCACACTCAGAATCGCTGCTTTTACTGGTCATTAGTGATACTTAGTGATACCTATCGGAGGTAGGCTTTCACTCCATTCGGCAACTGTCATTTTATGTTCCGTTTTTCTGTACGTAGCACTTGCAAGCTCGTCTTTCGGCACTTACTATTTTGTCTGAGACGTTATTTTGGAGCCTGCATCGCTCATTTTCTCTTTGTGACATTAAGTACTTCTCATCGCTGTTTTTCACTGAAATTCATTTTGTGTCCGAATAATACACATCGCTTGCTGGGTATTATGAACGCTATAGACTGCCGGTCATCAGATGAACTGTGGACTGGTAACCTGTGTGGACTGTAAACTTTTAATATTTACGTGGACTGACTCGCCCTTAGAAGCCTGATAATTCCATCAGGATTTGGATGGGAATCATAATTACCTGTAATTATTCAAGCCACTTTCTTTGATCTTGTGTAAGACTTATCGCTGTTTCAGAGTTAAACAAGCCATTTCTTTATCATTTTTCCTCTCAGATTTGTGATACAGTTACAGACGTGATACACTGACATCTCCTAGACGACAAAAAATTTGGAACAGAATAACGTTAGGCCTGTTTGTGAGCCCCAGGTGCATTAAACTTTCCTCTTATGGTAAGTCCTCGTGCCCTTAGCTGAGCGTTAGACCACCATGCTGTCTTGGCTTCACCTGACCATGGCCTTGGCATTTTCAGTTGTACCCCTTGTCAACTCACCCATCAAAAATGTCACCCTCTCCAGTCGTACCATTCTGCGGATGGTCGTGGGTTTCCCCCGCGCTCTGTAGTCCTCAAATCGTTTATTAGCATGGGCTAGCCGCCTGAAATTTGTATCTTTTTTTTGGCTCAGGGTAAGTAACAGCGCTGTCATTCAGTTCATGAACGAGATCTGAGATGTTCACGGGAACTTTGCCTATAACATCATATGGTCAGTGATCGCCGTTTCATCACTGAGAAACTGTTATTTTAACCGTGAAACTGACCACCTAAAACAAGGAAAGGGCGTTGTATTTGCTGCTTAAAAAATAAATTGTTTGAATGGCAAAACCCCTCTGCAAAGAAGCCTCTGTCGTCTGTTTCATCTCTCCGCTGCGGAGCTGATCGTGTGATAAATTTAGGTGTTCAACAACTTTGAATGGTGTAATATTTCATCGACGGCTTTCTTTTAAAATACATTTCTTCTTGTTGCTCTTCCCCATTTATCAGTTTTGAACTACAACACTGTCTCTCGCAGTAAAAAAAAGTGCAAGCAGGCTTACGTGATGTAACGCGTAGGATTTTTTTCCAACGCTTTGCAGCCAATCAAATGTTTTCCAAAGTGTTATGTATTTAAAATCTGCCATGGGCTGACAACTACGTCAGTTGAGTGATAAATAAAGTTTTCAGATTAGTTTAGGGCACAATGTAGGCATCATCAACACAGAGTAATTTCAGCTTCAATTTTGAAATGCAGCAAACTGATTTGGATCATTAAATACCTTTGTTTTAACGGTGTTGCATTTGTCAACAGAAAGCTTTTTAAAGACAAAACATAGACACTTTAGTAAAGATGTCTATGATTCATTGACGTTTTCATCCTTCTGTAATTGTGTTTTAAAGTCCCGAAATTTAAGAATATAAGTCTTTCCCTTGCTCCTTTCAGAGGTTGAAAATCTGGGAAGAGTGAGTTGCATGAATGACTATGGCTTAACGCTAAGGTGATAGTATCTCATCAATATCGTGGCAAATAAAAACATAGCCGCAATGCTGGTAAATGGCCAAAAATATAACGTAGCGACCAATTTAACAAAGGAAAGACGTCAAGAAAGGCTAATTCTTAGTGGCTGCATGAAGAACGTCACTTCCAATCGGGCGCCATCTTGTCCGGTCTCATCAACCCGGTAACAATGGTATGCTCCAACATCATGTAGCGTGGCTAAGAGTTTGGCTGTGAGCAAGGCACCAGGTGAAAATATTGGGTGAGTGCGACAGCAGCATCTGTGCTCATAGATGCCGGGTTTTTCTGGGACAGATATTCGGGTCCTGAGAACAAAACCTGTAAAACATATTAAGGCAGTAACGATGGTCGCTGGGAATCGTTATAGCTCAATTTATAACACGAACGAATGCTCTATTTCTCGTTACCTCTCAGGTCACTGATCAACTTGCCGCTGGTGGTATATCAACTAATGTTGGTTGCATCATTGCGCGGTCTGGCAGTAGATGAATTACTAACTTTTCTAGAAACCATTTTCGGCCTAATTGCGCAGATTACATATCCAGTAAATTTTGATTATGGACCATCCTATCTGAGTAAATGACGTGTTAACTGTTTTTCTTTATAAAGCGGCCTGATTACCCAGTCACTGGTCCGTCTTCATATCGGAACGAGATTGACTGATATCTGCAAAACAGTCTCTCAGTATGGATGCAATACGCCGCGAAATTAAACCATTTTGCGATATTTCTGCACAGCTTAAGTCAGGAAATTATATGAAGTGGTGATGGGTCATTCCGTGATGGCATCTAGACCAGAGATCGGTTACGATCAATCCTTACGAGGTACCTGGGTACTTAAAGTCATCGCTTCACCTGTTTTATTTGTAGTTCTTTTGATAAAATCGGCTTCATGAGCTGTGTATAAAAGCCTGTGGCTGTCAACGTACTTACATAGTTTTGGCTGCATTGAGTTTTCATTGAATGTATGTACCATATACCACCATGCATATTCATTATAGTTGGAATCATACGTCTCTTGCCTGGCTTAACTCGTGTTGTCCACACAGACTGAGGGCTCGAACTCCTGAGTATTGCCAGCTGGATTCATAGTCACGCGAGCCATGAACTATTACGGTGAATATGCAGTGGCAGTGGCCCAACAAAATTATTTCTTTTTTTCTATTTACAAAAATATGACACTTCGCAATAGATTAGAACTCTCCAGCTTGACATCTGAGATGCACAAATGATTTTGGTTCACGTAATCATAATTTTATTATGTGGAGAAATCCCTCAGCAAAACGCCCTAAAATAGCGACATTGGCTTTTGACCTTACTTTTGTCTTCTGATAAAACTGAAAGTATGAATCACACCACTTCAACAATATATGTTTCATAGTAATTGTATTTTATATTCAAATAAATTTTCTCTCTTTTTTGCACGAAAAATAACACCTCACTTCAGCAACACGGGGAGAAGATTTCCCGTCTAGTTGCAAGGGCTCCTTTAATCTGGCTGTAAACCACTGTTGGCTACATTTATGCGAATATGTTTGAAGACGAAAAAAATTTATCATGTCTTAAATATCCACATTGCTATAGAGAGAAGTTTGAAGATGACCTACCTTTTCGGATGTAAGGATTCTACAGAAGTCCACATGACTGGATTTGACGACATCTATCCTACAGTCAGGGGTAATGTCTTTTATTTTTTCATGATCCGTAACTGGCGTGTAGTATAAACCATTTCACAGGCACAATAAAACAGACCAAGCTACTGTCATAATAAAATATGGATTACGCAGACAGGCCATCTGGTAACCTAAACAAACATTAATATTTCCTAGAAATTGATCTTGATTAAGACAAATGTAGCGGGTGCGTTATACTTGATGGCCTGGCAAATTAATCAAACTTTGTAACAATTAAGACCGAATATAAAACCTGCGGAGCGTCTGGAAACTGAACAGATTGATTTTGATACTAGCGATTTATTTGTTGTTCAGCGAATGTCTCCGAGGAATTAGGCAGACTGGTCACAGGGAATATGTAATGTCTTACTCGCACAGTGTTAATTTAGTTAGCATCTATAATGTGTTAGTCTGGCAGACGATGGCTGCTCATTTACATTGTCCCTATACGGTTTCTAAGTTTGCACTCTACGCAATATTATTGTAAGATAACTTCATCAAATACTTCGGCTTTTACACCGAATTCTATTGCTTTGGGTATTTTACATTCCATTAAAATTTATTTTGTCATTTTTAGTGGGTCCTTCCGTTTATGTACTGATTTCTTCCGTATCAATCGTTTTGATTTTTATCTGCTTTTATATGTTTTCCCAGTTCATTCGCTTTCAGTTGTTTTCCCGTGGGTTTTTAACGCTTTTATGTCGTGTTCATTTTTTTCGACTGTCATTCTATCATTTTCATTTGTGTTTTCAAATGTACGTGAGTAAGTTTTAATTAATACTATCCAAAACTATGGCCGTAGAGTGTAAGTGCTCCTTCGAAGAAAATCGAGGTTTTCAATCAGGCATATTGATTTACCAAAATGAAAGCCTTGACGTTCGTCAGAGTTACACTTGTAATCTAAACGGTGAAACGAATCTGTGGATAACAGATGGCATAAACCTACCGCGATAATTCACACTTGTAGATTCATTTATTAATCAAGGCAATTTTACTAAACAATAAGGTGACATATCTAGGTTTTTTATTTCGAAACGCAAGACATGTATCGAATCATCACAACTGTCCTGGTAACTGATATTTCACAACTCATTTAATTACTATAATATCGTTAAAAAGAATAAAACCACCATCAGACAACAAATGATTTTTGTCTGACTCGTTTTGTGTAACATTTTATATTTAACTTATGTTACATTTAACACTTAACATTATTTCTTCAAATGTTGTTAATAATTATGCATCATCACTCGACTGTGTATATAAACAATATCTACATTCACACCCACAACAAAGCGATGTAAGGCTATCGATTAGATGGTCAGTGGTTGTCCAGGCAAGATGCACCTTTAGGCACCTTGAATAAATCTGACCTTATTGCGAAATATCACGTACTGTTTACTGAGCCTGTCTACACGCATAACGCTAATAATTTGAAAACAGTTAGCGTCAAGACTGACATCAAGAATTCTGAATTATCCATTGATTTAATTCATTAAATTTCATTTATTTAATTGCTTTATTACACGATGAAGTTTCTATATATCTGCAGCTGGTTAGACATTTCGCCAGGGATAAAAGACAACATCAAATACAAAAACATGGCAAGTCAACCATTATATAAAATTCCCTAGTGAGAACATTTTGGGCACCAGTTAAATGGAACAAAGCTTTTTGTAGACACAGAAAAAAATGCAAGAAAGTGCAGACACAATTAATTGCTACTGTGATTCCGTTCTAAGTGTTTGTGTGTAATGGTCTGATAAATGAGTAATTGACTGGCTGAGGAAACACTAGTGGACGAAGAAAGTAGTTTATCTTAATGGCTGTCATGGTTTTTATCAATGTAAGCGTTGATTTATCGTGTACTTGATTCCTCGTAACGGATTTTAATAATACATTGTTTATGTTTGTTGTTGTTGTTGTTTTTATTGAACAAGTGAAAATACAACAAGGAAAAACATTAGTTTCTACACAAGCACACAATGGCATTATAAAGATTTTCCGAACGATAACACTATAAATAATGTATACAGCCTTCATTGCGTTAAAGAAACGAACCTTTTTACTGAGCAATCCAAAGTATAATACGACATTGAAGAAAATATTTATAGTGTAGTATCAACGCAAAACAAAACAAAATAACAGTGATTTGGAAAATCACTGGTATTTTAAAACAGACCAAGCTATATTGAATTACAAGGCATTGCCGTTTTGTATTCAGAGAGGATTGATGTAAAATTTCAAAGAAATGTTCAGGACACTGGCTTGTTTGACCGAAACCACCTCAACAGCCTGGCCCTGTGCTAGACAATGTTCTCAAGCAGACTTCTCGGCGCTGGTTGAGATTGAATACAAGACATGGTATTAACCTCCACCGTTTTGTTCCACTGAATTGCAGTCAGCATTTGTCTGCCATCAATCTCATTTTATAGCAGCTCATTGACTCATCTAGATTCGAGCCATTAGTCGTTTATTCATGTACAGATTGTTTTAAAATGGCTTGCATTTTTTTTTTTATTTTTGTTTTCAAGCTCAATAAATATTTACAGAAACAAAAGTCTGTGTTACTACCTACGATGTTTTCGTTGATTACCACAAATCTATCCACTACTATGTGTCCACGACATGCTCTGGGCTAACCGGTGGAAAAATCAAATGGAATGGATGAAAGCACGTATCTCAGAAGTTTTGGTGATGGGTACGTCACACCTTAACACGTTATCCACGTTATCCACTTACGACCAGGTAACCACAAAGCTTTAAAATGCAGAGACTACCACGAAGATCGGGTCTGGGGAAAAAGCGACATTCATATTCCAGCGATACATTCGACCGGCCACATGTAATCAGCTGGAATCAGGAGTGGCTAGGCTATGAGTTTATCCGTTATGAGCTCAAAAAGAGTGGTACGTTAATCGAATAAAATTAAACGTCTTAAAACGGCGATTCGTTCACACTGAAGCTAGACATCAACTGGAAGTTTGTGTTATTATCAATTATTTATTTGATTTATTTGATTGGTATTTTACGCCGTGCTTAAGAATATTTCACTTATACGACTTCGGCCAGCATTACGGTGGGAGGAATCCGGGCAGAGCCCGGCCGAAACCCACGACTATCTGCAGGTTGCTGGCAGACCTTCTCACGTACGGTCGGAGAGGAGGCCAGCATTAGCTGGACTTGAACTCACAGCGACCGCATTGGTGGGAGGCTTCTGGGTCATTGCACTGAGCTAGCGGGCTAATCAACTGAGCCACGGAGGTCCCCGATTAACAATTAGAATTTTTTCTAACTGAGGACAACCTGCGGATGGTCGTGGGTTTCCCCCTCTTGTTCAGTGGTCTGCTAGTCTCACTTATGTAGTGTTCACCATAGGAGCAGTTAATTCTGTACACACAGCCTCTGTGGTGGTGGGTGGCCGTTTTCATGTTGCGCTCAGAATGGCGATCAAAGTTAATCCACTTGTGAATATGCTGTCGATGTTAGCTTCCTCTTTAAGTAGTCTTTGATAGTGTAGCTAGACCTTCCAATGAAGGGTAGGGTAATCATAAACGGTGATGGCCCTCTGGTCAGTTTTGGGGTGTTCTACTGATTACTTTTGAGGGTATGCCGGAGGGTGTGTTCAGTCAATTCTAGGGGGTAGATGTTCTGCTTGATGAATGCTCGGGTATTGTGTTTGACTTCGGAGTGAAGAGCTTCTTGAGTCAAGGATGTATTGGCTGCATGTTTTGTTAAGGTGGATAAGATACCTCTTTTGACATGGGCTGGGTGAGTCGAGCTGTGGTGGATGTACTGTTGAGTGTGGGTTGGCTTCCGATAAAGGCTTGTCTGGAGTTGATAATTGTTGGGTGGGATGAGGACGTCTATTTGTTGATTCTTTTCTAACTCAGTTGAGAATTAGACACGGGGTGTGGGTTATTCAGGTATTCCAGCAACTGAGAAGGGTCTGGGTCTGTTTTTAATATCACAAAAGTGTCGCCAACCTTCTTAAACCAGCAACTGGTGATCTGGGAGCTTCTAAGCGCTAGATCTTCAGAGTGGGTCATGAAGACTTCAGTGACGACCGGTGACAGTGGGGAGCTCATGGGTAAACCATGTATTTATTCATAGATTTTATCTCCCCAGGTGAAGTAGGTAGAGGTCATGCAGCTTTCTAGGAGGGGGACCATGCTGTCTACACTCAGGGAGGTGATAGGGTGGCTTGTTCCATGATGATGCTTTGACGTGTGGTCTAAAGGGCTTCCTTGATAGGGATATATGTGAAGAGATCAACAATATTATAGCTAACCCGTCTGACTGGGGTCACGGAGGGGGATGAATTTGGAGCAGCAATCCATTGGTGTAAAACACCAATCAAATAAATAAATCAGTCTAATTGAAGATTGTAATACACCAAGTATTGGGGTCATTATGATGAGAATTATCACAGTCACCAGGATAGATCATCACAGTTACCAGACATCTATCGGCTACATCAAAAACAGTGTGGATAATAGTTTCTTGTTCATGTTCCATGGAGACCGTGCATTTTACACAGAATGACAGATGGAGATGGTCAGTTGATGCTTGGGTGTAGAAGTAAACACGACACTAGATGAAACGGTCAAGGGAACATGCTCAGCTGTCTGAAAGAATATACTGTCTTTTATGAAGGTATTAGTTCTTACCCTTAATAGATATTTAGCTGATAACAAATGATAAATCATCCCCGTTTGTTAGAATAAACGTTAGAATACTGGTGGTCAAATAAAACCTGCATGACAACGATTTCATCCATCGAAGGCGGGCTATCAACAGTCATGGTCTACGTTCCTCTGTCTTTGTTACCACTTACCAACAACAGATCCATACATTCCTTACACAGACGCTGTGTCTCCTCACTCACTGATCACAGATTTTCTGGAATTCCCGACAGTCCTTGGGGCGGTTTCACTTCCTCTTTTCTTGTCAGCAACAATTGTTCAGAGCCTTGCGCTAGTCAATCAGCTACTGACTGCGGTTTGTGTCTATTATCTTGGGTACAAGTGTTTCAGTGTATGGAAAGCGAAGTTCAGTTAGAGATTGTATTGGCCGTGAACCCTTAATTTAAGATTATCTTACGTTTGCTTTCATTTGATATAATCCACGCTAACCCCAAACAATGAAAATCTTTAATATATTTTTGCCATATCTATCTTAGTGATGGCCTTCATCTGGTTTATTGAAGGGGTCCTGAATGACAATGGCAATTTTTATGTGGATAACAATGGCAAATTGTATCGGGATGACAGGCTGCGTCAGAGCGACAAGCTATGTCTAAACGCTAGCGCTAGAATTTTTCCAATTGGGAAAGTCAGACTTCAGCGAAAGCCTACAAAATAAAAACCTTGTCTGTGTAGGAGGCTATGTCTGTACGAGAGAATGTGTTAGGAAAACTCTCTACGAGTAAAACACATTGTTCTAGTGATGGAGTGTGTCTGTGTTCCCCATTGTTGGACATTATGAGTACGAGTAAGTTGAATGACGGGCAGATTGTGTTGATTGCAGTTTGGTGTCGTACTCAAAAATATTTCAATGATACGATATATCGAATTTATGGGTGGAATTACCCGAAGTGCGTGTATAACAGACAAAGTCACAGACTAGGTAAGCGCGGAACCTTGCACCCAAACATCACTGTTTTATCGTATAGCCATTATGCATATATAATTCTGTAGATAAAACTGAGTTTGGGCTTTCTGAGAACATTTGCAGGATCTGCGCTCCTGACAGGAGTTACGGTACGCGTTACAAGGTTACAGGTAAGCAAATTGTTCATGTGGCTGGTTTTTAACGTAATCTTGAGTTCAGAAGAAACATGAACATGGACCCGATGATAGTCATCGTTATAATAGATGAAAATTATGGCTAATCATGATGTTACAATTGTTTGACGGCAGATGGAGAGCCTCCTGAATTCGAGGAAATATCCGGAAATGTGAGTACGCACGTCCAAAATGTACAATTTTAACAGCTGCCCAAAGGAAAATTACCTCATCCAGTGGTAACATTACAAAAGGTAAGAAGCATGTTCAAGAGATGTTTATGTACTTGTCAGCAAAACAGTCATATGATATCTCTATTTGCAGACGAAATCAAATGCACTGGCGGCTCTCACAGCGAATGCTACAATGTACGGCTCGTTTTGAACGTTGGAATTAAGTGTAGCGTCTCAGGAATCACATCGTGGATTTGAACGGGTCAGCCACCTCAAATGTGGTGAAAGCGGAGTACTGCCACTACTCAGTAGTTTACTATACTTTCAAAATATGTAAGGGAAGGGGTCTGGTTGAGATGTATTTGCTTGCGAAAGTTGGGCTGAAAAAGTCAAAATGAATTCTTCCGAGACTGACAAGTTCATAATGTGTCCGCTTGTGAAGGCTATATCCATAGATATAGGAAACATTTCGGAATTCCGAGAGACCGAGGAAATTATAAATGCAGAGGCAATATTTTACGATTAATACATTCCAAGCCTCAATTACATACGTACTAGATTGTTACATATGTTATAAAACTGTTTCTTTGGGTACGTTTGGTCAATTTAATTTAGTATTGTAAAATGATGAAAAAAATGTTTATGAAAATAGAAAACGCAAAACCAATTTCGAATCCAATAAATTTTTATAACATTTTGCATTTAACATATGATACATATAAGTCTATCTATGCATAGCTCTCTGCTCTGACTTTATTCGAAGTGTTTCCTGAATCCTTTTTTAAATTAACATCTAAGTCCACAGTAAACACCATCCACTAAAACAATGCCAAATGTATGTTAGTTTTTCCGGCTAAGAATAAGCAGTTGTTTCACGCGCAAGATTAGGCTAACCTATTGACGGTCACGTGTGGGCAAGTGCAATGTAATAGCTCAGCGAGGCAGTTACATTCACTTGCATCAACTAGCTCAATAAAAACTAGAACAATATATATCAAAACACCTTACCTCCGTTTTTCTGTCGTCTTAATCATCTTCATTATAACTATAATCGCAATTATCATTGCAGCCGTCCTTTATATTATTGTTGTCGTCAATGTAAGTTAGCCGTACGTGCGAAGGTCTCCCATTAACCTGCAGATGATCATGGGTTTTTCCCCAGCTTAGCCCGGTTTCTTACCACCATAATGCTGGTAGCCGTCGTATAGGTGAAATATTCTTGAGTACGGCGTAAAACATCCATGAAATCAAATAAAATCAGTGTGAACTTGTTAGGAAATTTGCATTCTCACTGGAAGTGGCGGATATGCATCGAACAAAAAATGTTTTTCATGCTTTGATATTCTTCAGGAGGAATCTTTACAGACTAGGTGACGTTCTGGACTTCTCAGGGGGGACAATCGGGGCGTTTATAATCGATTAGAGAGTTGTCATACGCTTGAATGCCTGTCATCTGGACGCTGGGAGAGCTTTGCTCTGATTGTCACTAGACAGCGAATCAATTTCGATCAGTGAGCCTCAGAGACAGTAGTGAGGATTTGGTGTCAATGTAAAACACGATTTGTTGAAAATGATGTGCCTCAAAATACAGTCGAATGAGTTCTATGTAGAAGTTCGAGTAAAATGCTGTTGGCTGTGCTGACACCATAAAGCAAGTCTATCCAAGAAGAGTTCCAACTTCAGAACTTCCGACACATCCGGGAACAATTAATGATAAGCTCGAGGTTGTCTGTGACCCACAGCTGTGCTGTACTAAAAGGCTCATCACCTGAATCCAACCCCCTGGCTTACTAAGTACAAGAGGACAGAGAATTTGCAGAGCCACCAGTCATGGGGGCTGTCTTAACAGACTAATAGTACAGCTATTTGAGAACGTCAGTAGCCATTAACAACGGCTGCTACAGGTGCTAAGTTTCACTGTCACACAAACAGCATGTGGCTTCATGCTTGCAAAGGAAAGTCCAGATCATACCTCGATAACTGTGTAATGTATAGAGTTGAGGTACGGAAGGCAAGTATCACTTTGTGTTACACAAACAGCACATTTGTAACCGCTAAGCCGTTGTTTGCGGACGGACCAGAACGCTGTTCGTCCAAAGAAGCGAGTTTGTGCTTGAAGCCCAGTTGACATACGGAATTG
Organism: Acanthopleura granulata; assembly: GCA_016165875.1. Lineage (NCBI taxonomy): Eukaryota > Metazoa > Mollusca > Polyplacophora > Chitonida > Chitonidae > Acanthopleura > Acanthopleura granulata. The sequence goes on along the minus strand of JABBOT010000005.1, from coordinate 11,786,236 downwards.
AAAGCAGTGCTGAAAAACGTTCCTTGGTTGATGATGACAGGGCCATCTCGTCCTCCTGTGATCAGTTTCATGTTGTGCACAACACGATACTCAGATTTCTGCTCCTGACGTTATTTAATACATTAATTGATAACTGTGGAAAGACATTATCGAAATAATTCAGTGCTAATCGAAATGGAATCATCGATCAAACTCTTGAAGGAAATCTGAGAAACTATTATGAAGCCACAGAGCACATCTGCATGTACATAATGCTAAATCAAAATTGCGGCTTTTCCCGATCATTAGTTACATCTGGCCGGGTGAGCCTGAGTCTCTACAATGTCTGTACTTTATTCCAACTTTACTGGATTCCCAAAATGTATAAATTCCCATGTAAAGCTCGCTTTAGCCCTTGATCAAGAAGCTTTAGCACAAAACTAGCGCACTTGTGCGTGCCCTCTCTTAAGGAATGTACTGCTGGAAGTACAGTCATTTGGTTTATTTTTGTTTATTTCCTTGGTGTTTTTGCGCCGCACTCAAGAATATTTCACTTATACAATGGCGGCCCGCATTATGGTGGGTGTACGGGGTGTACCACTATCGGAGAGGAAAAACGATAGACAAATAGCTTGTTCAACTCTCAGACAGCGAGAAGCCTTACACAAGATCAAACAAAGAAACACGAAGACGCTTGAATAAGTTCAATACACATATTTAAACGAAACAGAGAAACGAGACAAATAGTGCAAATAGTACAATTTGTATATATACAAATATAATAGTGTACAAAACAATACAGATAGTTTCTTACGGATGTTAGCGTTCCAAATCCGGATGGACTATTCCGGCTTCCAATGGCAAGTCAGTCCACGTAAATATAGAATCCACAGTCCTTCGGAATTCTCGAATTGAAGGATGGCAAGTCCTCTAGTGACGAACAGCAGAGAGCCCGGTACGCCGACGATGGTAGATACACAACTCTCCGGCAAGGTGCAAGTTTCCTGGGCAGACGGGTTGAAAACAGCGCCCGTAATGCCGAGCTAGTGATGTATGTTTCACTCCTCGGAAATATACACAAAGTCACTTTCAGGGTAAACTGGGATGAAATGTACGTAATCGCACAATGAGACAATACATAAAAAGCGATACAAGATCCAAACGAACAAAGTACCACGTACCGAAAAATGGAGTAAAAAATGACAAAATTGTCGACAGGCGTGTAAGCCGGTATCGCCAAAATCCCACAAAAATCCTTCGAAGTAAACAAGAGCAAATCTAATTCGAGTGGACACAAGTAAAACGACTGCCCTCAAAGTGGACGTAATTAAATGACGGCGATCGTTACAGCTTCGTCGCTCATGTGTATAGCCTAACGTAAAGAAAATTCTGGATGGTTTGTTCGTAAACATGTTTACAATATAAGTACATTGTTCCAGAATACACGCTCCATGTACAATGACATGAAACTCATCAACACAGGAGCTTCGAGGACACTCTACTGAATTCCAGTGCAGGCTTTGAAGTACACAAAGAGCAAAATGTAAGTCATACACCGTCCCGGTTAGCTCAGAAACAAATACAAAAAAAATATAATGCAATCTTTTAAAGACGGGATTCGTAACAGTGGGAGGAGCCGGATAGAGCCCGGGGGGAAACTCACTTCCATCCGCAGGTTGCCGGCAGATCTTCCCACGTACGACCGGAGGGGAAGCCAGAATCAGCTGGACTGGGTCTGTCATTTTGAAACGAGTGTCCAAAAATTCAGGCGTAAATTGTATGTGGATCTTTAAGAACTCTTATACTACTTGAACTTTCTACCCTCCACTTTACTATGCCTCACAAATTTCATTGTTAAAATTTCGTCATTAATTGTTTTGGTGTTTAATAAAACCAGTCACCGCTATATTAGTGTCATTTCTTCAGAGCCACGACACACATGGGTTACCAGACAAGGAAAGTCTCGGTGTTGGGTTACCTGAATTTGTCTTTACTAACATTTGTATGAAATTTGGGGAAACCATTTATCAACAAATGTATAAATATTTCGATGGGTTGTGCCCCACTTTTGACAGACCTACACCTGTTTTTGATGAATACGATTATTTTACAGAAGTTATCAAGTCCAAACTTTCCCTTTTATATTGATGCTTTGCTGGATTTCAAGTAAACTTCAGGTTCTCCGGATAGTACAACTTATCTGGACTTGTACGTGCACAAATACAACAGCGGAAAGACAGTATTGGGTTTGACATAAAGAATTACCTGTACGGGGATAGCATTACACCAAAGGGTCCTACATATGGCTTAAACATATCTCACGTGGTTGTGTTTGCTACATTCTCTGCGCTGTGTGATGATTTCAGCCATCGTCACAAGTTATAACTGCAAAAGATAATATGTCAGAGATATTCCATCCAACGCCTTCATTCTAAGTTTCTTAATTCTTACAATGTGTACACCTCTCTTGTTAGTAAATTCAGACGGAGTGTTCAAAATCTCTATTACTCTGCTTCATAATTGTATTAAATTCCGCATAACCCGGGGCATCGTAGTGAGCATGATCACCGCGTTAGATATATAATTTATTTATATGATTGTTGCTTTACGCCGTGTTCAAGAATATTTCACTTATACGACTTCGGCCAACATTATGGTGGGAGGAAACCGGGCAGAGCCCGGCGGAAACCCACGACCATCCGCAGGTTGCTTCCCACGTACGACCGGAGAGGAAGCCAGCATGAGCTGGACTTGAACTCACAGCGACCGCATTGGTGGAAGGCTTCGGGTCATTGTGCTGCGATAGCGCGCTAACCCGGCTGAGCCACGGAGGCCCCCTTGGATATATAAACTATATGGGATATACATCTGATATGTATATGATAAAAATATTTGATCAACAACATCGTACAAACTAGAATGGCACAGAATTTAGATACTCATTTCATTCATGCGCCCAGATCATTCATTACGTTCACACTCATTTTTTATTTCATTCACTCTCCTGGATCTTTGGTGGTTTGTTTTCATAGTCATTTTGTAAACAGATCTTGACGCCAAAGTTCTCCATCTACAATCACAAAATACGCCGAAGTCAAAGTATTCCCCAAAGGCAATACCTGGAAAAAACTGATGGGAAAGTTTATCTTGAAGCTCTACGTATTTACCGTAAGTTTTTGTAGGCAAGCCTTATTTACTGACAATGTTACGTTAAAGTATTAAATGACAGCTGACCTCTAGTTTTGAAAGATGGTTACGATCATATATTCCGTTCGTTATCGCGGACCTCACCAGCTCATGTTACTCTGAGTTTACGTTTACACTTAAGCTGGTAATTTTCTTTCGCGATGGCATCAGCAACAATGATTTAAACCACAATACACCGAACGTCAGAGCTGATTAACTATTTACAGGTTGACAGTCTCACGATCACCAAAGGAAGCACCTCAGACTGCCGTAGTGCTTTTTGTCGGGATGTTCAGCTGGTTGTCTTTGTTTCAATCGCCCAACCATCAGGCGGTCATCTGGATACAACGTAAAAGTCACAAAGGTAAAAATACCCGGAAATTGTCGGTATATGTATTGATCAGGCGACGATATCTTAACATACTATAGCGTGTCATCTTCAGCAGACATGCGTAGTGTATTCTTCGCAAACTGTCTGTTAAAAGTTCTGATTCCTTGTCAAAGGTCGACTTTACTGCCAAATCCACGAGCGGGCCAAAAAAAAAAAATAAACTTTGGCTTGTGTCGTTCAGGTAAATTAACGAATAAGTATTTTTGCATCTCCACAATATACAGGAACCTCTCCAATTTGGGACAGAAAATGTTAGAAAAATGGCGTTGCCCTTATTTGGGTCCTACACGACTGAGCCGTCTGGATTTCGCCTGTCTGTAGTCTTTGTACTTTCTAACAGTTGCTCTTGATGGCTCTCCCATTAAAGGTGGCTCGCTTCAATCCATCGGACTTGGTTTTATCGGGTAGCTGTGATTAATTTGGCCACAGGTGCGTTAAATTCTGACTAGTATTGTCGTTGAGTATAATCTTGAAATTGTTTATTAGACATTCATGCTTGTCGATAAAATGACATCAACACACAGAATTTCTTTATTTGTGCAAGAAGTTTTAATACAATGACCACCACGGTAAATATTGACTTACAGCAAGCATGATTTTCTCCTTTTATTTTAAACACTAAGCAATCTGTTGGGGAATGGCCCTAATTTATTTAAAACATAAATTTCATAAAGACGCTGTACAAGACTTTAGCCAAACCACACGCTTCTTGAGATCAAAACATGAGCACATTTAAAAAGATACCTATTTTGATTCAATTACATCTTTAGTCTTGTGTAACTGTGTTTTAATCTTCTGCAAACGAAAGCTGCAAGTGCATCGCTTCCTTGTTATAGGTCTGGAAAAAAATCTGAGATAACGGTCCTCAAATAAAAAATGTTGAAAAATGTGGACACAAAAATATGACGTATAACCCGATTTAACAAATGGAAAACGTCGAAACCAGCTGGCCCTTAGTGGCTGCATGGGGAACGTCATTTCACAACTGACGCCATCTTGTCCGGTCTCATCAACCCCACAACAATGGTAAACCTCGCCCCCCTATAGCGTGGCCAAGACTTTAGCTCTGAGCAAGGCGCCAGGAGTACATATTAGGTGAGTGGGACAGCAGTAGCGACGATCACAGACATCAAGTTTTTCTGAGGACCAAAGTGTCAGAGTAAATGTCAGGTAGCTGATTTTCTTTACCAAGTGACCTAATTAGGTCGTCAATCAATTGGTTTGTACAAAATTGATTTTTATCCGATATCCGTGAAATAATATCAAAATAAAAATCCTACAAGGGGTAAGATTAAGCGTCACGCATAGCGTATCTATCAGGTTATTAAATGAAGTTGTGATGGATAAGTCCATGATAACATCCAGACCAGAGCTCGGTTACAGACGGCGAACAACCCCTGTCAGATCAATGATGTTCATAAAGAACGTTTACGAGACGGTAAGGATGGTTTATGAGATCGCCGAATGTGATAAAAAGCAAGTTTGTCTCACAGAACAGTCTGCTCTGGAAGACGGCTTGACCTCTATTCCACTTCAAAGGTTGGTTGTGAGTGTCTCTACGGATGCTAAAGAGCACGTGATTGTTTTTGAAGGAACTTTTTACCGATAAATATATCGACACTTGACTTTTCAGGCAGTAAATTTTCCTACAATACGACATAGGCTAATGAGATTTGAAGAAAAGAAAAAGTCCTACGGAAATATAGCAGATATATCTTCCTATATATGACACCTTCCTCTTTTTTTTTTGTCTACAAGATCTGTGGTGCCCCACTGAAAACTAATGACTTCTTTCTTGCCACACCTTACCAGCTTTACCTAGTGCTACACGGCGCGGAGAATGCTGTGCTTGACAAGTCGTCAGCACAAGAGACCGATGGATTCTGCACACTCAGGTTGTGTGTTCGAATCACCTCCTGCTGTCCCCAAACAGCTTTCATCGAAAGTAATCCATTATCATGCGAAGTCGAGCTACGCTTTACAAACGAATCCCGTTGCAGGACGCATGTTCAGCCGTATTGTATAATATGACGTTCTGATACTTTCTGTTCTGCTACGATACTTTAGACTCTCTCATTTCTTATGCGTTATAATACAAACTTCAAATAATAGAGTGTAAAGAGTTATTTGTAAATAGGGTAACTAATACTTTTTTAACGTTTAATTTAAAAAGAAAACGACGTAAAAAACATGTTTTTAACACATCCTTCTAAACCAGTTTTCAACTGATTGGGCTTGAATCCTACGAAGGATTCCGACAACAGGCTGAATTACCTCTTGCTATTCTTCAGGACCCGGGTAACGAACCGTTTAGTGCATTGTTCTTGACACCTGAATACCATTCAAAAAGCAACGTGCATGAACCATGCCCACGATTCAGACTGCCTCGTGCATGCCCCAGGTGTATTATTCCGTAGCATCGTGCAAGACCCTAGCCTATCAGTCAGGTTGCATATTGTCCTCGACACATCCTTACGATTCAGACTGTATCGTGCATACCCCGATCTACCATAACCTGAGCTTACCAGTCAGGTTATAGAGTGTACCTGCGAATCGTGTATGGACGTGAATTTATTTAATTGATTTATTAGATTGGTGTTTAACGCCGTAGACTAGAATATTTCACTTATACGACGGCGGCCAACATTATGGTGGGAGGAAACCGGGCAGACCCCGGAGGAAACCCACGACCACACGCAGGTTGCTGGCAGACCTTCCCACTTACGGCCGGAGAGAAAGCCAGCATGAGCTGCTCTTGAACTCACAGCCACCGCATTGGTGAGAGGCTTCGGGTCATTGTGCTGCGATATGGCCCCTGTATGGATGTGAAGGAGAATGAGTAAAAAGGGCGATGAACTAAATACCATAGACTCTTAATCTGAACAAAAACTAATCCATCCTCAGTCTCTGCTTTTTATGCCACATGATGAGTATTTCAGCAAATATAAGCCTGGTTTCCTTCGTGAGAATTAAAAAGTGTCGGCATAAACGTAACGATCCAAGCAATAAATCTGAAATAACTTTCTGTAAGGTTGAATGCACCCCCTAAATTTCATATCCACTTAACGAACCAATGAAACAAACGAACCTGAATTTCTGGTCAATATCTGAATAAGCGGTTACGCAATGGTCATTTGAGACAGATCATTTGAGACAGATCATTTAACCAAGAAGTGCCTCAGGATTTTTACTGGTTAACTCGTGTGGCTTTTTAAGATTTATGTGGGTACAACTTTTTTTACTCGTTGGTGAGAAGAAAGTTTCAGAAGTCATATCGTAATAGCAAATAAAAGCTAGCTACGTCGCAAGAAGGTAGTGTTGAACAAATATTGCTAGAAGATTATTAAGGCGCACACGTTCAATTTCCTTGGAGGACGTGTTTGTCCGGAGGAGTTTTCAAAGTCCTTCCCACTAACCCAGAGAGCAGGATGGCAGATCGGAAATTCCAGAGCGAACAACGCAGAGCAATGAGACATGACCTGAGGCGTGTAAATATCGTATTCTACCTATGCTCAACACTATTATGACTACAGAGAGTGCATACACATGTGGTAACTTTGGAGAGATCGCACTAGAGGCTTACCATTCACTAGTCTAGCATCTGGGTGATTTTCCATCGCAGACATAACCATCATTTAGAGCTATAGTCTCCTGGGAGGAAAGGGAGATAACACAAAGCCTTGAGTGTGTTACGCTAGAACCAACAGTCTGAGATAGTTCATGGGGGATCAGAACAGGATATATACATAACCTACTCTTTGCGCTTTCTAACGCATTTCCTGCATAAAGCCCAAGAACTGAATAACAATCATTTAATACCCATAGCCCTGTGTCAGTCAATGTTTGGTAGTGCCCACTGAGATTTATTTGATGAGTTCAAGGGTGTTTAATGCTGTACTCATCGACGTTTTACTTGTTTGTTAAAAGAGAAAGGACGCTCTTTATAGAGTGACTGACGAACTATGTTTGCTGCTAAGATTTTCATCTTACCATTACAACTGTGTATACATGTACTATGTTGTTGAACGAAAAGAGATCGTCAACAAACCTCATATTACACTCCCCAGCATTCACATGTGCTTTGGTGGCCAAAAGTTACCACCAAGCATTGACTACAGAGGAGGCGGGTTACTTTCAAACAGAAAATTAGTCCAAAGTTTTCAGTCTTGGCGGAAAGACGAAAAAAAATATCCTAGTTCCTTAAATTAAAGTCCAGTTTATACATGTAACTTGTCGTAAATCCAAAATATACACCTGAATTTCGCTTGGAGTGAAACTGTTTCTGTATATCCAATCTAACGATTATCTTAACACAATGTATATACAGTTCATTGAAAGAAGTTAAGAGGTATTACTTATATTTATATGCATTATTGCCATGACTGGAATCGTTTGTAATGACATGCCTTTTGATAATCTTTCCTACCAATATTCTTATCAATGATAACTCTATGTATACACATAAATAGCCCTATCTTATACATTTATTGACTCGGCATCTTCAGGAAATATTTTCACCCCTAAATCCCATAACCAACCTGACATATCACAAATGCCACTTCGCCACAGGTGTCCCTGGTCACCGTGTTTTAGTGTTGGCCCCTTAAAGCCGACAAAAAGTACGTAATACACGCAATGGATTTGTTGAGTTCAAACACGTGCTGCACTTTACCTTGAACTTACATACGTAACTGTGGCCTGAAAGCTAATCTTTACTCTGTATGTGGGTGTTGTCTACAGTCACTGCTTGGCCTCTTTAAGCGAAGTGTAGTTCTTTTGATGTTCAGTCTGTAGGCCTTTGGAGTTTCGGGGGAAAAAAAGAACAGAAGATTTTACGAGCTTTGTACAATAGCCTTGGACTGACTATTGGCATCTTCAACACATCATATCATAGTGTTTTTTAATTGAATGTGCAGATACGTTATAGTTGGAAATGGATTGAACATAAGCTACTGAACCCATTTATCTTGCTATTTTAACTGCAGTGGTAAAATTGCAACTGAACGCCCATTTTAAAGGCAAGCAGGAAAATACATCTGTTTTCTAACACCTCTTTCAAAGCTGACCAGCTAATCCATTAGAGCTGTTCACACCTACTTGCCTCAGATCTCCTCGTCATCTTACAAATATCTAGTGGGGCCTTCGTGACTCCCACCAATACGGCCACTGTGTTCAGGTCCAGCCCATGCTGGCTTCCTCTCCCGCCATACGTGGGGAGGTCGGCCAGCAATCTGCGTATGGTCGTGGGTTTCCCCCGGGGGGAGGGCAGGTGGCAATCGACATTGCAATAAACGTTGTGCCACACTTCGTCATCTTTTATCCTTCTCATGTTGCGTTATGTGAAGATTTTACACTAATAGTGGATATGCCCCCCTCCCCCCCCCCCGTGATTCTAAAAACAGCGATTTTATCTGTGGCTGTTTACCTGTCCTAGATTTCAAAAAACAAGAAAACGGCAAAAGCTACAACACAGGATGGTTCCAGGTAATAATATATTATTAGATTGTAACGTTTTTGCAAATCAGAATTTTCTTTCGCGGATCAAGTGACTAGCAGCGACGGGTCGTTTTCCAGGATATCTCATCGGTTCCAATGCCTACATTCCCAAAACTTTTATTAATGGAATCATTAAAGTTTCTATCAACCACCACTGACTTCACAAAGACTGTAAAGTTAACCGAAAAGTACGTAAAATTTCTCAGAGAAAGCATAAGCCTAAACAATATGTAAGACACCAAATTATGTGCTTTAACCCTGCAGGGAGAGTTTGGAAGCCCAAAAGGAATTTGATGTAAATCATCCTACCTTCAGAATACACATTCTACATTTCGTCATAATCTGTCAGGTCCGTATAATATGAGTAAGTTTACAGGTACATTTAAGCTGGTCAAACCAGTGTCACAGTGAAACATAGATCACACAGACAGGCCATATGGTAACGAAAAAAGACTTCAGCAACCGGGGGAATTGATCTTGATTTAGATAAATATAACGATTACGTTATACTACAATGTCTGGGAAATTAATAACACTTTGACGCAATCAAGCCCTAGGTAAAACCTGCGGGGAACCTGGGAAGTGGAAAGACTGATTATGACAGAAATACAGATAGCCTATTTATTCTACGGGGGATGTCTCGGAGGAATTACATACACTCATCATTGGGAATATGTAATGTCTTCGTTACGCAGTGTTCATGTAGTCGGGACGTGTAACATGTCATTCTGAGAGACGACGAAGACTCGCTTAAGTTGTGCTAGTTTGATTTCTATTGGCATGTGCAAAAGATCTGCAAGTAGGGAAAATTCATTGCATATGTTGAATGCTCTAATGTCAGTTTTGATTGCTTTGGTACTTTTTCATGACCATATATTAGAACCAATCTTGCACAGGAACCTTTACATTTTATATTTGTAAGTCCAACATATGTAACAAATTGTAATAAATAGTTTCAAAATTGATTATTTGGGTAAACGTTCTAAATTAAAATACAAAACATAGTGAATGGAATTTATTTTCTTTCAATGAAGTTGAATATCATATGTAAGTGAAAACCTCTTATTCTTGACAATCGAATCTGGTATGGCTATAAACAAACCAAAAGCTCGTAAATCAGGTTTTAAGTAAAAACCGTCACCTAGTATTTAACGACGGTTTATGTTACAGTTCCAGGAAATATTTAGAAGAATATAATGCTTGTTGTAATTAACTACCCCATCTTACAGTGGAACGCCATTAATCTGCATCCCTTTTGTTCCTTTCAACAGATGTCTTCCATCCATCTCGTTTTAGTAGCCCATTACAACTTGCCTCATTTCAACCATTAGTACGTGCACAAATATTTTTAACCATCTCATGGATTTCTTAAACTTTAGAGTTAAATTACAGAAAAAAATGTATGTCCGCAATTTCTCCATATTCCATTACAAAACATGTGTCAGTTTTTCCGCCCGGAAATTCCGACTCCCACCAAGACATGATGTTCACCTGTTCACGTCCACGTACAAGTAAGTTTATCGGAGTTTATTTAAGTTTACTGCTACATGTAGGCAATTACGTACAACAACTAGCAAAAGGACACCAAAGGCGAAATATGTCACACATAGCCCTGTAGTGTCGTCCTTTCCATCGCCATCTTCCTCATCATCGCTCTGCACTCTGCATGAACAGAGGTCGGGGACAGTCAAGGTGTCAAGATTAAAGAAGTTTCATGGTGCAGAATGACGAGGTGGGAAGCCTGTCATTTGGACACATCAAACAGCTATTTTTGAGTTTACGGCTTGTATGTGGCAGCATTCTGAGAATTAAGTGTCTTGGCTCGGCCAGACTTTACTCTGACTGTCTCTATTGGGCGAATCATTATCGATCAGTTAGTCTCAGATAGAGCAGTGAGGATTTGTGATCAATATAAAACACAATTTGTTGAAAATAATGTTCGCAAAAAGACATTTGAATGAGATGTAATAGGATGTTGGCTGTGCTGACGCCCAGAACTATGTCCATCCGACCGCAAGAACCTCATCAGGCTTTCCAGCACACCCGGGAACTACGAGAGGTAAGCTCGAGTTTATCACTGGATTGAGGCCCACAGGTGTGCTGTATAATCAGACCCATCACCTGAACCTAACCCCGTGGTTCACCAATCATGGGGCACAGATAATTAGCAGAGCCCACACCTGAACCTAGCCCCATGGTTCACCAATCATGGGGGACAGATAATTAGAAGAGCCCACACCTGAACCTAGCCCCATGGTTCACCAATCATGGGGGACAGATAATTAGCAGAGCCCACACCTGAACCTAACCCCATGGTTCACCAAACATGGAGGACATAGAATTAGCAGAGCCCACAAACGACAGTATTGACAAGGAGCCTGTTATCAACTGATCCCTTGGGGGTTCAGTGTGCACCTTGAGAGCAATATTCCGTTTGTGCTACACTTTTCGATGTTTCCATTGAATAACAGTGATCTATAAATCTCCGTTCCATGACTTGTTCTCGAGATTACCCATCGCCAAAATCTAGCGTAAGCCCGGGGATCTGTTTGACAAAGAGATTTTGGGCTAAAGCCCAAAACTTTGATCTTAATAGAAAAAAATATTTGATGCTGGATGTTCAAACTTGACTGAAATGGCCCTATCACAGCATAGAACCAGCGATCAGCGTTAGTCTGCTGTGATGCACAGTTTCATTTAAATTACAATTTTAGGCCATAGTTCAAAATAGCTTTGTGAAACATGCCCCTGAAACACACATCTTTTAAGAGTTCTAATGATGTAAACGCCACGTTTCAGCACTCTGGACTTACGTTTTGGAAACCTAGTACATTTAGGTGTCGGAAAACAGACATTGTTGTTTCCAAATACAATCGATCCCCCACACACTTTATCAGTTATAATCTTGCCTTGGTCTTGATTTTGTGAGTCTATCCTTTCTAATGTCGAACAGAGTGTGTATCTATCTTGTGGGAAATGAATCCCACAACATCAGTTAACATCTGTTGGTTTGGTCACAAGACAATAATCTCGCAAAAATTCATGCTGTCCACATTTTTCTACCAATAATTACAATATCTAATTGAATTCTAGAGAGAATGTATCGAGGTTGATAAATAAAAAATGCCGACAAAAGAAAATGTCCTGAGATAATATTTCCCCGGAGGCTCGTCACTATTCCTATATAGACGACTCTTTACTGTGTAAGTTACCAAACTGTGGTGGATTTAATATAGGCAAGGTACAATGAAAAAGATTAGGCTAAAATTGTTAGCTAGTTGATATTACGTTATCTGGTTGATATCTGCATAAATCTGCATAAATCATAAAACTGGCCATAGTTTACCAGGTGGTATGGAGAGCTGTGCAGCTATAGTAAACATATATTGTTTATCTAAGCTCAGAAATATTTCCTTTGGATGTGATATGTAATCAGATTCAGATTGTTTTAGTGTATCACATGGTGATTCTCTGTATTCAGCAATCGTTTAACGCCTGGCTCAGGCCATGACCTTGAATTAATTGTGTCATTTATATTTGTCTTTTGATTATTTCCAAGATAGTTTAAATGTGTGTGTATCTTACTGGAATGAAAAGATGGTTATTCTAACTTACAACACTCCAGCCTTGGTGTGCATGTATATAAGGAGATGATACGTAGAGCCAGCGCTACTTGGTTATTTTTCTGTTTTACAAAATGTAAATATGATTATTCCTGGAAATCAATCCATATGACACAAGTTTATGACGTCATGATATCCCACTTCTTGTTGTGTGATATATTTCAGGAAGCATGTTGGCGATAGGTGTCTAGTATGTGTACACGTGGCCGTAGTGGAGCGTCTCCATACAAAAACTGGCGAGGACACGGACAAGCCTGAACTCTCTCCATAAAAGCGAAGAAATTTTGGGAGCACATGTTGTGGGAAATAATCAACTCTTTTTAGAAAGCGGAGCCAAGTAATCTTACGGCGATGTTTTGTTTGCATTTTGACCTTCGTTAAAGACGTATTCACTTACAAGGCTCGCTTGACTCTGAAACAGGCAGAGAACAAATCAGATACGTACAGGATTTTGTGCATATGGCATAAAAGTTCAATATACAGTGATCAAGTAAGTGAAAAATCCCGAGCTGTAAACCATTGATAAGTTGGCCAAAATATTTTGCATCCTAAGTGGCCACTCAATAGTTTTTTTTTAATTTCCAAGACACAGTATAATCGATTTTCACGAATCACACGAATGACTTGCGTTGTTAATCAGTAGCAAATATAGCACGTTTTACACTGCCATCCAATTTGGCTAATGTATAATCATCTTATTTTAAACATAGATGCATTGTTTAAAATGTCAACTCGAATTTATTATGCTGTAATGCTTCTAAGATAATTCTATCCTTTTTACCTTTATTTACACCTTAAACACATAAATGAACAAAATCAATGAAACACCGGGCGAACAATCGAATTAGAACAGAATAATCATTTACACGCTTGAGGTGTAACAATATTGAGACATACAAGCTGGCAAAGCTGCAAGGAATTTTAAACAATTAGACGTGGTAACATTAGCGTTTCAATTTCCCTTTTCTCTTTCTTGATAGAACATTGCCGAAATTCATCCACTTATCGATTAAAACATAGCATTTCCCATCAATGCGCTAATGACATGTGGTAAACCTGGGGACATAGTATTCAAGTGTTACAAAAGAACAATGGCCAGTTGAATCTTGCTTGCGTCGGAGTAGCCATTAGGCGGTTAAAGTTAACTCATTACTGCTTTCTCATGCTCTAAGGAACAATGCTGTTGCGCATCTATAAGTTTAGTTGCGAAAGCTGAAGTAGCCAAGATTGATATTTATTTATTATTTATCTGATTGGTGCTTTGCGCCGTGTTCAAAAATATTGATAAGATACCAAGTTAAATGCGTGAAAACGTGCTGAAGAGCACCAGTTCTCAAGCCATGTTAAAATGACACGTCAAAACATACATATAATCAAAACTTTGCCTTATGATACGACACTGTGTAGTCAAAAAGCCAGTATGTCAGGAGAGAGTGTTTAAAAAGTGATGTGTTTGCTGCTCTAAGTACTGCTAAACACACATATGTAATGCAGAATCTTCATGATTAGTCTATTTTGTATTCCAGCCTTCGATATAACATTATGGGATCAGACCTCTGGTGACGTGTTACTGGTGCATAAAACATGTACAAGAAAGCAATGCCTTGGGCAGGATACAGGACAGCCAGACGTGTTGTTATAGCAACGCAACTTTCCTTGGATCAGTTCAAACCTAATTCATCAGGAAATTAATTCTCATTTTTACGCTCGATTTCTCGATTTCGCCCTGTTTACACCAGAATGCATCATGTAATACTCCTCCTCCCTGCCGCTGTAGTGCTAAAAAGTAGTACAATGATGTACAGTATAATGTATGGTCTTCAAATGTTACAAAGGATAAAAATGATGGTAATCCGACATTGCTTTATTAACATACAGGTGGGCTGATTTGTAGATGACAGATGCAAAGATTTATCACTGCAATCATTCAGTCTGTTTAGGTTAAATCCGTAGCTTTAAGGTCAAAGCGGTGCAACTATAGCTGGAAACAAATCAGTAAGCAGCAGAAAAAATTCGCAGCGTTTGCCGTTAATAGTGTACTAAATTTCAATTCACGAAACTTTACAAAACTTTTTATTACCGGGAACAATTGTTCAACAATTAACATACCTTAATAATTCACGTCATTTTACAGTAAAAAATCATAGCTGGTTGGAGTCTCCTTGTGCTCCAACGGTAGCCAGGGAACTAATGATCCCTCTACTGAAAACATTGGTGTCTCCATCCGTTAAGCCGTTGGTTATCCACATACTGAAACATTGTTCGCTCTATAAAAAGACGAGCACGTACTGAGCTCGTGTGGACCTAGGGAAATGACAGCATCATTGACACGTATTCCCTCTTGAGAGAGTCCTTTCTGCTTAACCTGTACTGTAAGTCATGTGACGATCTTCCGGGGATATGGTATATATTTGACTGAAATTGATAATATCTTATTAATATTAACCACAGAAGCCAATTATGTACAAGAGATATGTACCTTCCAACGTTGACTGAAGATTGTAAAATTTCTTGTTTTTAATTAATTTTTATGTCCATTGACAGCACCGTCCTGTTATTAGACGTCAGAGTTGTCAATATGGCTTACTGCCATAATGTTACCGTGTACAGATTATGGTTCACCGTGCCAATACAGATGCGGAACAGCTGATTTAGGTCAAAGTCAAGGTCAGGGTTGGCGGCAGTCAGGTGAAAGGCACGAAGAAAATGGGATGCCGGAGAAGGTCGTTAAATCTCGGCACTTTCAGTTTCCGCCTAAGTCAAGTTTGCCACGTTCACCAACACCTTACGCCGATAAACAAGTCCGAGATGAAAACTCATCATTTCCACCGACATCTGTGTCTGGGAACAGGAACTTTCAGATGGTAATTTAACTGTGTATGACCCAACCATTCAAATGATGAAGATTTACACAACGGTCCATACTGTTCCTATTCAGGCAAGATAAGTGTTCTATGACTTCATCCGATCTTTCTGGGGGAAACTGAAAAATCCTCTGACTGCATTTTCAAGTACGGTAGGAACAAACTGGTACTGTAACAGGCGTTGTGGGTTGACTCCGGGGGTATATGGATACAAATATACCCCCCGAATCCTGTCACATTCGGCCTTGCATGTTGAGCATTTCAACCAATCAAATCCCTAAAATGTCATCTGAATGGTGATAAATTCTTGTATTCCGCCAGCAACATTTCCAACAGTGTCCACACGTGTACAGTTGTTTGGGTCTAGGTTTGATGTATATATGCTCAACTGTTGGCGTATGTAATGTTCGACTTTATAACATGGCCTACAGTACCCAAATGCCCTGATTAAGGACTGTGCAACGGCAACTTCGGGGGTAGGAACTGATACAGCAGATGTAATATTAAACATACATTTGTTTGGGAGTGCAGCTAATGATAGAGATCCGGTACCTGTTATAGAAACGATTGGAACAGCATTGACCCAACTGTATAGCCTAGGAGCATAAGTATTTGCCAGTATACGTGTCAACTTTCATTCAACAACTCCCACATCCAGGTGTAGTTCCGCAATGAGTTTTTCCTTCAGAGACTTTTTTTTCTTTCTTTGGAAGGTGGGGGTGGAGGAGGGGGACTATAGAGTATGGATTATGTCTACCAGTATTTGAGTGAGGTTCTTGGGTGTGAAGTCATGGGACAAAACGTAATCTTAAAGCGAACTAAGCAAATAACGCATACCGTCTGGAAAAAAACCTTGCCTGTTGACAACATAATAATCTTCAGTTTGAAGTATTATCTTTCAGACATGCAAACGTGAAATAGTCCAACGTTAAGTTGTCCCAAGGAGACCGTCTGGAAAAACCTGCTGGAGATGTGTTTCTGAAACCCAGCCTTAATAGAGCAAGTTTTGCAGACTTATAGGTTTGCTGCCAATGGGATTAGCACACTATGCTTTGGTAAAGTATTTTCGAAAGATGGGATTCCGTTTGTTATTGTACGCCTCCCCTGCTCCTGTCATTTAACTCTATGTCTACAATTACCTTTATCTTAGTAGCTTCTAAATAGTGGCCACTGTTTAAACCACTGTATACTTCACGTTAGAACTGACTGTGTTTAAAGGTCACACGATCAACGTCAGAAAAGATCTAAACTTGCTGTAGCGCTTTTGTGATAAACTTGTTCAGCAGATAGCCTCGCATCTCCTGGCCATCTGGAAACAATACAAAATGCACAAAAGCTAAAAACATACATATATTGCCGATATGTGTGTTTCTCTTGCGAAGACGGCCTACCATAGAAACCATCAGTGATTCCACGGTTTTGTCTCAATGGCAGATTATAATAAGTCAGCTCCAACAGACATGCGAAGTGTCCATTATGCACACACTTCCTTCCAAACATTTGATTTATTGTCACCCTTAGGTCACTTATTAAACAACCGTCTGGCCCATACAGTGACCTTTCGCTTGATGCGTTGTTTTTTTCTCTAACATATCCATTAGGATATACACAAGTACTCCCCACGTTATACAAGATACTCTTGCCGACCGCCTCGGGGGTCTAGTGGTCAGAGCGTCAGCCTCGAGATGGGGGGATCCAGGTTCAAGCCAGGGTGGGGTCATTCCAAAGACTTTAAAATGGTACTTATTGATACCTCGCTTGACACAACAAAGCAGATCTGCGTGTAAAATACATGTATATACAGGTCACGGATATTCCTCATCAATGGGTTTGGGTGCTCAAACAGTTACATATGAGCATTGATCCACAATCACTCAAGTGGCCCTGATTTTAAGTTTCGTTTGCTGAGCTAAAATTCAACTGAGGTGTTCCCATGTGTCTTCAAATCAGTGGATGGTTGGATATCCTTAAGTTTATATGCTGCTAGAGCAAGAACATGTACCAACATGTACCATGAACATGGCAACATTGTAATACAAAGTGAAAAGAGGGCTTTCAAGCATATAGTGTTCCTGTCCACAAGACTTTTGCCAATGTTCTGTCTACTTACATGTATTTGGAAATATAAGCCCATTAACTAAATGAAAAAAAATATTGCAGAAATAAGTACACTACAGATAGGAGCTACACACGTGTACTGTCAAATCTACCCACCAGATGTTTGGGTGCTGATAATTTTAAAATTCAAATTTGTGTTTCTAAATAATAGCGCCACAATACGTTTTTGGACCCGTCTTAGATGATATTTTAATGATTAGCAGCAGGTCTATCCCTGTAATTAGCCATAGCCCATGAGCTCTTGTGAACAGGGTGGATTTCTCTTTTCGCAGAGCTGCTTTTAAGAGCTTCCATTCTTCTCTCGCGCTTTAATTTGATTGAACAGGTGGCTTTATCTTTACAGTACTTTCCTTTCCGTCCGGGGCCCTGTATCTCTCAATGTTTAATTCTGGGGAGTGACAACATATAGTACATCTACTTCAGTTTGCAAGGGTGTGCCACGTGTAAACATTCTTGGGGTTGTTTTTTCAAAAGCCACTTTTAAAGCATCTTAGCATTGTACGTATATTTTTTCTGGTAAGGAAGATAAGTTTAATTTGTGTATCATAAAATGATTACATAATTCGAATAATTTACACCATGTAATAAATGTACGTGATAATTCTTCTCTTGAGTCTGATTTGAGCAGTATTTTCAGGAATTTATTTATCCAGATGATCCATGGTATAACCATTATGTTTATATGCCAGTATGATTTATCTACTGAGAGATTTTTTGTGTCAAAACCTGAACAGTACCTATACATGTATATATTTCGCACTATTGAAAATAAGTTACCCCAAACAATAACACAGAGGGTTTTACGTCAAAATGAGGTTATGGAGAAGTTACATGTATGCAAGTACATGGTAGAGTTTCATTTTACATAGTCCTTTGGCCGTAGTAAATAGAAATACAGAAATACATATTTGGAATTTTTGCAGATTTTAAACCCAAAAAAGAGATTACATGAAATTGTATTTGCAAACTTCACCCCTTTCAACTGTGAATTGTGAAATTAAATGGCAAACAAAATAGTAAATTAAAACTAACACAAACGAAATAACTTTTTTTTTCTTGTCTTTTTTTTTTTGCTAATTCTTTTCACGGTTTTGAAGCGGTTGTGGAAATAATTGTTTTGACTCAATAATATTTTCTTCTTGTGTAATTGTGCTTTAAACTTGTGTGAATAAAGAATAGATACGAATGTTGTCCATTAACCCCAAGAATGTTTTAGATAAGTATGCAGAATTAAAAACATCGCCGCAATTCTTGTAAATGACACAAGGAAATTAACGTTTTAACCATTTAACACTTGAAAAACTTCGAGACCCGTTGGTTCTAAGTGGCTGCATGAGGAAAGTAATTCCACAGCTGACGCCATCTTGTCCGCTCTCATCAACCCTTAACAATGGTAAACTTCAGAAAATCGGCGCTTAGGTACCGATTTATTTTGAATGAGATCTTAACGGAAAGTGAATTTTCTTTTCTTTGTAAATAAATATAAAACAAATACGGCTTCGCTATTTTTAGTTATCCCTCAGGTCACTGCCACAGGGCAAATTCCTACGTCAAGTTTACGTGATTTCGGAGATATCACGGTAATGTCACAGATATAGCGCCCAGTATATAAGACTTCTTCCATTCCCATGCTTAGAATATCCCATGCATATCTTTCCTGTATAACTGAAACCTGATGTCGGCTTCTCCTTTGCATGGTATCGGCTCTATTTACGGTAAACATTTCTAACTTATCGAGGATCGACATGGAAAGTCCGTAAATCGGTGGTATAAGTGTGGTACAGGAATGTCGGTTTTGATTTATGTCAGATTTATAGCGTGATCTGGGGGCCTCCGTGACTCTGCTCATGGCACAAGCTCAATTCATGCCGATGTGAGAACTAAATTGGGAATATACCGACAAACAACACAGATGTTGTCGTAATGGTCTACTATTTGGCATTATGTCTGAATATAAATGAAAGCAGTGACCCTTGTTAACCCCTCTAGTGAGGAAGGTAATATTGTTAGTCTTACAAATGACGTAATATCCGCTATCTCTGATTGATAATTTTGTCACATTTTAAGAAATGAAGCCAAGAAACTGAATCAGCTACGGTATCATTTATTCTCTATTTTTTCACGCGAATACTTCATTAGGATCAGGTTTATAGCAGTCTGAAATTTGAAACGGATCTTTCAGCTCAATGGAAAAATAACAATGTATCTCAGTTGACAGTTTACCTCAGAAACACTGAGCTCGAAACAAAACCGAGGCCTGCTGAAACCGGTATGGTTCAAAGATTTACACTTTTAAAGGCCTGTTATGTCTACTGTTGATGGCTTTCTTGGCCACAGACGTTTGCCAGTTAACACGTGAGAGACACAGAAAAGTTGTTAAATTTTTTTCAGAAAACACTGACAATCTGTCTTCGGCCTTCAGTAAGGTGTACAGAGCTAAGCGTTTGATAAGCTGCATGCCTTTGCTAATAACCCTCATGATTAGACAATTAGTCGTGGTACGAGTCGAGTCATCACTGACGCTTACCAAAATCATTAAAGCGGTGATCTGATCTGGTAAGCACTCAGATGATGCTGTCACAAGCTTTATTCATGCTCCAGTCGTCTGTGAACTGGGAATATACCAAACAACTGCACAGCCGTTGCTTGGGTTTTTATCTATTGAATAATATTGGTTACTTGTACATTTCCCATCCCTAACGTGACAATGTTTGGCGTGTAATGATTAATGGAAAAAGTCGTATCAGTAGCGACTTGTGTACGGGCTTTACACAAATCTCATGCTTAAAACAGTCCTGATGAAATTTAAGGCTTAACATTCATACAGGAAAAAGAAAACAAAAACAACTTTTAGAATGTATCGATGTGGACACTTTGAGTCGGGCACACTGACACACTGTGCTCTTATCTCTAAATGGTGCAGAAAATTACGAAATGAAAAGTTGCCCTGATCAAAAACACAATTGTCAACAATAGAGACCATTTTACCCGGCCAGACAGGTAATGTGTTCGTCTTCTACTTCCATGTGTTTCTAAGTCGTTTTTCGTCACACAGTTCATTGTTATCGTTTGAAGTCATGCGGTCGTTTTCCCTGAAATCTGCCTACAGCTTCGTTCCCGAGATTCCAATTGTAACGTCAGTTGGGAATGGTTCAACTCCATAAGTTTGGAAATATTTTCAAAAACAACATGGCTAAAAAAAAATCAAAATAGTTTTTACTTTCTCTTCTACTTCCTGCCATGATTCCTGCCTACGATTCAAGTTACATATAATTCATGCACAAATGTGAAGACGAGTGAGGAATGAACACAAAAGACGACAACATCATAGACTCTGAACTTGTAATTCTAGAGGACAACGACCATTTTGGTCTGATTTTACGCTCTACAATAATTTTAGCAACAAACTGGTTATAAATCTTTCAATACCCGAACTTTGCCTGAATGTCAAAATATACCCTAATATTTCACGGTCATTTGAGACAGCCGACTTAACCGCGAAAGCTTCAAGATGTGACATGGTAACTTTAAGGGTGCCACTATCGGAGAGTAGAAGTGCCCAGCCGTTGCTTGGACTTGTTCAACTCTCAGAGAGCAAGGGCCTTACACAATATCAAACAAAGAAACACTAAGACGCTTGACTTCAAGTTCAACACACACACACATACATATATACATATATATATATATATATATATATATATATATATATATATATATATATATATATATATATAAAACTGGCCAATAAAAATGGCGAGTGATTCAACTCTATTCTTCCAGAACTTGTGGTTTAACGATAGGACCAACACTACCTATCTCTAGCTGTGACCTCACTGGTTTACAACTGGAGTTAACAAAAGCTACTGACTTTCACTCCTCTTTTCTTTTCATTTTTAGGCATAAAGATATCAGATGTAAAACCGACTGACGGTATTTAAGTGTAGGTGGTCTAATGTTGGACTGAAAGGTCTTATCGGCTGAATGACCAGAAGTGGACATCGGTTTCTCACTAGCCTGCCTATCAGTACTAGATTTTAGAAGCCTTTTCTTATGAGAATCTCATTTCTTATGAAATCTAGACCGAAAGTTTTGCCTACTAAATTTATGAGTGAACTCATACTCATCAGCCATTTTAGCACCAGTCTGAATGCCCCTGGCCTTTTTGTCACCTAGATAAACCTTGACCTCCTTAGGAATACTGTTCTTAAATTTTCCCAGAAGTTTTCAAAAGAAGGTTCTAACTTCAAAGCCCTGTACCAGTTATCAAACAGCGTTTCTGTTACTCCAATTTAGTTTCACCAGACTGTTTCATTAACTGTCTGAACTTCTGTCCGTTCAGAAGCTCATAAGCAGACCAGACCGCTGCCTTAACTGTATTGTAATCTGAAGACTGATCTAATAACGTAGCAGAATAAACCTCTGCAGCTTTACCCTCAAACATCCTTTCTAACCAAAGAATTTTTCTACATCCTTATCATTAAATTTGCGCACTAATCTGATATTTCGAGCCAAATCACATTTTTGGTGACTTCGATTAACAGCTTCACTCTCATTACCTTTGACTCCGATTAACAGCTTCACTCATTACCCTTAACCTGGAGTCATTTCAACTTAAACTCCTGCTCTGACTCTAACTTTGTTAGTTCCACACCTCGTTCCCTTTCCATTTCCCTTTCTTCCTTTTCTCTTTGCTCTCTTTCTTATCTTTCTCGTTCTTATTCTAATCTAATCTTTTATAACTTGAACTCCCTCCCTCGTTCTTTTTCTCTTTCCTCCCTTGTTTCTGCCTTTCTTCATGTTCCTTCTCTAACTTAACCCTTTCCATCTTAAACTTAAGCCTAGCCAACTCTACATTATCAGTTGGACTCTTAACAGGTAAAGTATTACCTGAGCCCCTGTTTTTGTTAATAGAAAAATTGAAATGGCGGAGGCTAAGACTCTGACTTAAGCCTAATTCAAACTTGTCAGTTATTTTCCTTAAATCTGCCTTCCTTGATTCACACAAAATGTGAATCTGTGTTTGATCCAAAATAGGAACAAAAACACCGGTAAATAAGCCGAAGATAAACGTGCTACAATCTAGTACAAGCGGGTTTTAGTTCCCGGACAAGCCCCCAATATGTAAGGGTACCACTATCGGAGAGGAAAATGATTAACAATTGGCTTGTTCAACTCTCAGACAGCGATAGGCCTTACACAAGATGAAATAAAGAGAACACGAAGACGCTTGAATAAGTTCAGTGCATATATTTAATCAAAACAGACAAATAGTATAAATGATAGAAATATACGAAAATAACACGGATAGTTTACAAAAATATATATATACTTTCTTACTCGTGACAGCGTCCAAATCCGGTTGGAATATTCCGGCTTCCCAAGGCAAGGCAGTCAACGTAAAGATAGAATCCACAGTTGTGGGGGATTCACAAATCGTAGGATGACAAGTTCTGTAGTGACGAACAGCAGAGGGCGCTGTACGCCGGCTTTGGTATATCTCCAATTCACCGGCAAGGTGCGACTTTCGTGGGCAGACAACAGCGTCGGTGATGCCGAGCTGGCGATGTATGTTTCACTCCTCGGAAATATACACAAAGTCACTTTCAGGGTAAACTGGGATGAAATGTACGTAACTTCACAAAGAGACAATGAGCGGCATAAGCCCCAAACGAACGTCTCCAACAAAATAGCAAGTGGCGAAACACAAACTCACAAAAGTACGAAACTGGAGTACTAAATGACAAAATTGTCGAATGGTATGAAACCGATGTCTCCAAATCCCACAAAATCCTTCTAATTTAAGAAGGGTAAATATGTCTCGAGAGGACACAAGTAAAACGGCTGCTCTCAACGTGGACGTAAGTAAATGACTGCGAGCTTTACAACTTCTTCCCTCTTATTTATAGGCTAACGTAAAGAAGATTCTGGATAGTTTGTTTACAGTAGCATGTTTACAGTAGGAGTATAACTTTCGAGAGTGTACGCTCTATGTACAATGACACGAACTCATCAACACATAAGCCTCGAGAACACGCGACTGAATTTCGCGGCTATCACGTGCCCAGAGAAAAAAATTTAGGTCATACATAAATGTAGATCATACATAAATGTAGGTCAGACACAGGCTTTGTTAGCGTGAAAACAAATAAAAAAAATATATATAACACAGTAAACTAAATCCGCGTTTCGTGACAAATTTGAACGCCTTACTCAAGGAGTATTTCACGTATTCACTACGTTCAGTTTGTTGTATGGAGGAAGCCACAGTACCCGGGGATCTTTTACAAGTTGCTAAAGAATTTAGTCATTTGTGAAGCACAGATTTTCCATTTACAGCAAGGAATGCTCAATATGTAGGTCCCGTTGACTGACAAATGATACTGAACAATATTCATGTCTGACCATTTACACGGAAACACAAACGCTCCGGACCACTTGTCAAAAGCAAGGCCCATATAGCAGACGAAACAGGGTAATCTCGCAAGTTTTTTTTGTCGGAAAAAGGGATTGAAAAACCTTGTGTTTCGTAGCTGCTTACTGAGGCAGAGCCTTCGTGGGTGGTTCCAGGACTTTTCATCGATTTCCAAATCCTACTGGTATTGGTAGACATCGTCAGTCACTTAATACAGCATACAGAGTAAAACCAGAGCAGGATCACGCCAATGTGATCTGGCAATGTGTAGATAAATCCTCGTAGGTGGTACCATGACGTCTCAGCCAGACTGAAGTCATGTCGGTGTCACTGTATACAACGCAAAAATTTCAATCTGTCGTTGAAACCGGCATTCGTATACCAGCCGTCACACAAGAAGGCCGTCTCGCGTCAGTAGTCATTGTCTCCTGGTGCCAAACGCCTTTTTTTTTCATTGTAGGCAACATGACTGACATTGATATACCAATCTTCAACCATGATGGCTTAAGTTTCAGGATAATAGCTATCTGTGGGGTTGAATGTCTAACATAACAGTTTGTACATCTTGAAAGTCATCCACCCAGACCGCGCCAAACCAGAAGTGGCCATTGTTCAGTATCACCTACACAAAGTTGTCTGATGGAAACGTTTATTTTTAGGACTTGGCAATTTGGACAAAGTGAAGTTTCTGCTTCCTTTTCAGTCTCAAAGTTTAGCGAGAGAGAAAGTGTGTATAGCTTTTAATAATGCTGTTATTATATACGGTTTGTATCCAGTTAAGAGTTATTTCCAGTACCTACACTGTTGAATTTTGTCTCCAGTACTCAATCTCTACAATGCAGCCAGCTGGGAATTCAAGTATTTTTATTTATATGACTTATATTGGTTTATGAGTGCACCTTATGTAAGCCATCTCTTCTTGCCAGAGCTGTTTTCGAGCATGTGCGCTCGTTGGCAACGGTCCTCTCGGCTGTTTGGAAAATAGCGTAGTAGCCGAAATACATTACACAGTATATGCCTTAAGGCTCTACACCACATGTCAGCCAATGACTTCGCCGAGTTCACACGCATAGTGCCCTTCACTATGCGTAACTATAGCTTTATAGTCAATCCTGGTGTTTTTTCCTAAAGGCACCACTTCAGCTTTTTGCTCCCCAGTTCTTTTCACATTCGATATATAGAGTTGCCGCGGAAACTCTATCAGGAGATTTTATGAGCTTTACATAAAAGCCAAACGCTGGCGGAGGACATCTTTATGACATATATCTCAGGATTTTCAGTTCTACCCAGAGGGACACATAACTTGAGAATGGAGTGATTATGAGCTGCTGAACCCATTTATCTTGCTATTTTCACCAAGGTAGACAAACTAGAAAAACATAGAAAAAGACACTTGTTTTCTAAAGGCCTACAAAACTAGCCAGCGAACCCATTAGAGCAGTTTACACTATTTGCCTCTGATTTGCTCGTCATCATACAAAAGAGAGAGAGTTCGCTAGTTGATATTTCAGATAATGGCGTGCCAAATTTCGTATCTTTTATCCCTCATTTGAGCAGATGCCAAGTGAGGATTTTACATTTACTGATGTATTCCCCAATCCTTGTGATTCCAAAGACAGCCATTACAACTACAACAATACAAAATGTAGTTCGAGATGAGAGTACATATGAGATAATAATTTCTGTACAAGTCCGCAATTTCGACAGCGAACTGGCCGGCAGAGTATCATCGGTTGCCAGATTGTGAGATAGGTTCCAAGGTCCACTTTTTACAACGTTTTTGTACATGAGTTTCTCGTAACTGTAACCTAAACAACGTCATTTACGATAAAAATTGCCAAGTCTTATTTGGCTTGGGTAGTCAGAATTGTTAAAAGTGTCCACCAGCATCCATCGGCTGCGGTTTTGAGCATTTCTCTTATGAAAAGGAACACATTCAACCCTGAGTAAAATATTTCTATTGTTATAGAAGGATGTAAGATTTGTAAACCTACGGAAATGTTTGTCTGATCACACTGCGTGACTTGCGCACAGTTATTGAGAGAGAGCAATACCCTTAACGAATATGTATGACTGACACTAAACTATGCTTTCGCCTCTCAGATCGAAGTTCTGTTAAAGCCCAGGGATTTGAAACAACCTCCCATCGTTTTACGGATTCCGACGACTGTAGACCATAAGCCTTATACTTTATAATAATATGACCAAACTGCTGTCATAATGAAATATAGAATACAAAGACAGGCCATTTGGTAACGTGAACCGACGTGAACAACCGGGAAATTGATCATGATCCAGACAAATGTATATATTACATTGCAGTGAAATTCTCTGGCAAATTAATCATAATTGTAATCATTTCTCACAATTAAGACTTAATATGAAACCTGCGGCGAGTCTTGAAAGTGGAGAGATTGATTTTGATACAAGCAATGATATGCTCGGCTATTTTTTTTTTTTTGAGGAATATCTCAGAGAATTAGATATATACACTCGTCCCAGGGAATATTTAATATCATCCTCGCTCAGTGTTGACGTTGTCTGGACGTACAACGTCCCACGCTGGCAGACAATGGCTGTTCGTCTAAACTGTCCCAAGTACGTCTCTAACTTTGTACAGCACATTTGCTGAATAAGCAAAACTCGATTACCTTTCAGTTTCAGTTTCGGTTATTGTGATTATGTTTCATTTCTTCATTGAAGATACTGGAACCAACAGTGAAGGGAAAACCTTTTACGATTGTAAGCTTTAAAATACAGAATATACCAGAATGTTTTAAATGTTATGAAAACTGTACATTTTGGTACCTTTTGGTGAAAATATTTTTACCTTTATAATATCTGTAAAGTGTGAAATGAAACAGAACTAATTTCTAATGTGACACTTTTGGGGTAACATTTTGCATTTAATGCAAGGCATGTGTAAAAGTAAATCTACAAAAGCTACATCGCTGGCAGTCTGAATCTGTTCAAAATGTTTTCATCAATTTGAGTATGTTAAAGGTAAGGAAAGGCGCGCCTGTAAACAAGGAAGTACTTCGTGTGCAATGTGGTCATCGGTGCTCATGTTGATTACATGATTTTACTCGATTTTCTGAAGGGATTTCATTTACAGTTGCATTGTTTCTACGATGATGAAGAAAAGTAAAAGAAAAAGAGCGTCCTCGCAGTCGTTCTCCAAAGAACACGAAAAGGAGAAAAAGGAGCGCAAAATTAATGTGGTTTCCTACGTCTATACGTAGGTTGTTAATCAAGTAGATTTTTCCATATTGTCCGTGGATCGAAATGCCGACAACAGATTTAAGCAAAAATTCCTTATCTCTGACGATCAAAGATGACATACTCAAACACAAACATAGGGACCGCAATAATTAAATTATTTAAGATTTAAATTCCCAAGCCGATATTAAATTATATGGCACCGCTGTTTAATATTTAGCGAAGATTTATATAAAATTTCAAAAGAAACATGCAGGACAATAGGACATTTGTCAGAGACCACCAAACTTGTGTCATGTATCAGACCAAATCCTTTCCCAAACAGATCCCTCGGCGCGACCTTACAATGACAAGCCAATAACATCTATCGCTTTATTCCCTTCGTTTGAAACGAGCAGTTGTCCTCTATCGTTTTTATTTCAGCCTTACTCAGTTCAAGCCACTATAACACTTCATTCAATCCTAATGATCTTTTTTAAACTTGTGTTTGTATATTGGTCGATGAACCCTGTGCAGCAAACAGCAGAGAACATGTATGTCTACAATAAAGCCATCCCACTCAGACAGTCTCGGATATAGGCCATTTGTTCTCATGGGTAATATTATTACCCTGTTTTGTCAATTGAATGTAAGTGTATGGTAACAGGTTGGTGGAAACATAAGATCGTGATCAATATCATCATCATCATCTTCATCATCAAATCACCGCTATCGTTATGAAAACCATAGTTGTTGTCGTCGTCGTCGGTGTAGGCGTTTCTGTTGTTTTGTCACCTTTAAGTATGGCTTAACATAGTAAATAACATTAGACAGCATAAGATGGCGAGAGGGCATCACACAAAATGACCTTCCTTGCTTTAATCTTCTTCGGCCGGTTTCGCAGCGGAATCCGGAAGACTAGATGGCGTTCTGCAAAGGAGACAATCAGGGTGTCTTTAGTAGATTTAATAGAGATGTGCAATTGTGCCAAGTCACGTTTGGACTCCTGTCATTCGGACACATCAAACCGCTATTTTCGAGTACATTGGAATGAGGAGTAATTGTCTGGACTAAACCTGACTGCACTCTGATTGTCTCCATACGGCGAATCATTATGGATAAGTCAATCTCATAAACTTCAGTGAGGGGCCAAAATAAAACACGGTTTGTAGAAAAAGAGAATAAAATACATTTGAATGATCTCTGTAAATGCCGTTTTAAATCCATAATCTCTAATTCATAACTTCCGGTATGGGACTGGATTTTTATGTCTATCTATAAAATACGGGACACTCTAACAAATGAGGAAACAAAACCATTGGCAACAATCTATTATTGATTGTTTATGATTTGGTTGTCCCTGTTTATTCTCACCTTATTACAAATGGTCTAGGACCTAATTTTCGTTCGGCGTCAAAAGTGGTTTGTTTTGAATATAAGTGAAGCAGGTATTTTCAAAACCCTATTGCTATCATATAACATTTACAAACCTGACGACATGATAAATAAACAAGGTGACGAGACCTGTCCACTATTTTATAGCTTTCAACGTCAGCTGAAGAAGTTTTCAAGAAGAAAAGCAGATACTATTTGGGACAATGAAAAAGGAATGGGTTAAAAGGGCAGAATCCGCAAAAATACAGTTTTCCACACGGCCTGTGGATTTTACGTGGACTGACTTGCCTTTGGAAGCTGGAATACCCCATCTGGATTTGGAAGCTATGAAAGTATATATATTTTTGTAGTTATCTGTATTATTTTCGTATTTTTCTGTCAGTTGTATTATTTGTCTGTTTTGTTTAAATATATGTATTGAACTTATTAAAGCGTCTTCGTATTTCTTTCTTTGATCTTGTGTAAGGCCTATGTCTGTCTGAGAGTTGAACAAGCCATTTGTTAATCATTTTCCTCTCCGATAGTGGTACCCTTACATGGGCATCTGTAGGCCGGGACTGGATATCCCTCTCACACGGCTCGTCCCTATAGAACACATCTCACTTATCGGACGCGGACAAACAATGACATATGTGCCATCTCAGCTTTGGGCTAAAACATAAAGACACAGATCAGTCGACCTTCCATAAATCATTTCGTCTGCCCGCCCCTGGTAGATATTCTAGAGCTCCTACGGCGCTTCAAGAACTTGTGCTTTTACCTCGGGAATTCTTCTTAATCAATATCAATTTTCACGAGTAATAGGTGACGTTTTGTTGGGAAAATGGAAATATGCTTTTACAAGTCTGAGGTACAATAACGTCCAACGAAATTTTACTTGATGACATGCTCTTCAGGGCTTAATTACGTGAAAGGTCTTGGGTGAGTTAATCGTGTGCCTCAGTCCGAATTTCAGGAGTACCTGTCCAGTGATAGTAGACTCGTTCAGTCCCTGGTGTGTGAGGGCCTCGGATAAATGCGAGTTGCTAAATCATAAGAGACATTGTATCACGCAGTGTCCATAACACTTAAGCTGGGTATATGTCATTGACACAAAGTCATCTATGTATATATTTACACCTCCATCTGAACACAAGTTCATTTGGTAAAAGGAAGACAGGTAAGTTTTTCAAGCTGCCCTGTTGATTTTGAGAAGGATAGAAACTTGCCGATTTATACTGACTGACAGTCTTGTAGTTTACGATTGATAATCCCTGGCAAACTGCAAACCTCGTATTCAATCGTCAACAGGGCTGTATGAACACAAAAAAGCTGATTTGTTGTTTCATAGTTGGCTCTCAGCGTTCACCCAAAGGTAATAAGCTGAAGAAAAATCCCTTGGGATCGAAAAATTCGTAATGCTAGGGGGGGTGGGGGGTAGGCCCAGAAAAAATATAACTGTAAATATGATATGTGGAAATGGTTTTCTGTTCTTTTCTTTTCAGTGACTTTATACCTATATAAAACTATTATTTTGATATTGCCAAGAACACCACAACAGATACCGTTTCACTCCGCTCTGATCCGGCATTCTGGCCTGTAACTGAAGCCTTTTCCCAAGTTTAACACATAGCTTATCTTCCGATGAGCAAATTCAATGTGAACTGCTGAATAGCACCAATGCCCTGTGAAAATGAACGGCATAAAAATCTGTCTGATGTTGTTGTCTGTAAGAAAGGCATCTAGTAATTGCTATTCAGCCAGTCAATCAACGCCGTGCAACTTTTTGGTCAGAAGTGCTTGGAATTTTTCTGAAGATTGTCATGGACGAAGTGAAGAAGAACTTTGGATACCACTTAGAAAAACAATCGCAAGATTTCTATTGGTTGCAAAAAACAGGAATGATAATTGTTCTTGTCTATGCATTACCGTGCAGTTCTCCCCAGGATGAGGACTGTTTGGAGATGGCCTGTGGATGCTTTGTTGGACAGATAAATAAGAAATAGAGATTATCAAACTGAGTGTTATGCACGCGCGGACTCAAGTTCTATAATCCTTTTCTCACACTACACAACAATTTAACTTTTAAAGTGGTTTAACCACCGTCTAAACATTTTGAGCGAGTTTCGCTCGCTTTTTCATGTTCATGTGATCAGAGGCCTTTTTACCCTTTGAAAACAAGATATATACATTACGAAACACAGCATATCCAACACAAAGCAAGCCTGTTGATGACAAATATTTATAGCTGACAAATAAAAAAAAATTGCCATGTTATTGGAAAGAATTTTATTTATGTACAAACGCTGCCTTCAAAAATTAGCTTTGAAATTTCTCAGAAGATTATGCGTGAGTGAAAAGCAATTTGTTCATGATCCAAGTCTGAAACATGCCTCTGATAAAATATCGTTGTGGTATGTTCTTGGTTTGCCTGTTAAACCCATTGTGGCAGAAAGGAACTGTTTTCCTCCAACTTTTGCTCCACATATTTTCCTTGAGAGCAAACAATTAATATATGTGACACACAATGCAGCTGACAGTCCATTCTTAGTGTTTTGGTATTTTTAAGAAGTTTATTTGTTATACTTGTACATACCTCAATAAAATTAACTGTACCTATTCACAGACATTATGACAGGGTATGTGGAATTTTAAGACCGAAAATTATTTCTTCATACTTTAACACAATGGAAAATATTAAGTTTCTAAAGTAATCTCATACCTTATCTTGTTCCTCTTTAAATATATTTACGTACATTAATATCCATGTAGCACATCAATACATTTATTTAAAAAAAAGGGACACAAGATACTCAGCATGACTCTTTGTTGAAAATTTTGAGTTTGATATTAAACACACACATGCAAATTACAGGTAGAGTATCATCCTGTAT
The DNA here is from genome assembly GCA_016165875.1 of Acanthopleura granulata. Classification (NCBI taxonomy): domain Eukaryota; kingdom Metazoa; phylum Mollusca; class Polyplacophora; order Chitonida; family Chitonidae; genus Acanthopleura; species Acanthopleura granulata. The sequence continues at coordinate 11,754,698 of JABBOT010000005.1, read as the reverse complement.
GGGTTGATAATATCGCCAGTTATCACAGTTTGATTTGGAGCAATTTAAATGATTTTAATTGGAAAACATGTTGTTGTTCATTCTTCAAAACACCGAATGCAGTTTACACTTTTCCCAAGAAATGGGCTTTTTAAAATTAATATATGAAATCTTTTCTCTTTCTTTTCACTTCAAATTCTCTCGGATATACAGCAAAAACAATCCTACATTTTAGTGGTTTTTTAACTTTGTAATTTTATCAAAGGTTTACGCAAAGTAATATTGGTTTGAAATATTTGATTAAATTTGGCAATAATCAATGGAGTATATTTCGGTGAAATATTTCAATAAATTTGCCATGATTTTACTTCATACAGGCTGTACTTGCTTTGCAACACACGCACTTTAAAAACCACAACACAAGCATGCACTTTAATGTACAAACATCAGGCATATTGATATACAAGAACTAACATATAACTCTAAGCCCCTATCGTCATTTCAAAAGGGATTTCTTATTTCTCGGATGAACATTGATTTTGCACAGTGTCAATGAAAAAACAGTTAAGTTTTATTAAGCAACAAGTTTTTCGCCTCTGTGAGTGCTTTTTCAACGCAAGATGCTCCGATAAGTGGTGACCATCAGTAGATACAGAATACATTGATTTATGCTGGCTGTCGAAAACAAGTGCTGACGGTGATTTGTGTCTTTGAATATTCCCTATCACTCTTTCACTATGACAGCCTATTTTCTTCATGAAGCCTTGAATTTTCTTCTTAAAATCCACATATGTCTTAGGAGACAGCGTTGCACTCGTTGAAGTAAATGACAGCTCATTACTGAGGTACTGTTCATTAAACAGATTATAAAATTCCCTCTTGAATGTAAAAACCTGTTTGAAATTGTATGAATTCTTCGATGAATTAACTCCGTTTGAAGCGTGGAGTATCGCGCTGCCGACTGGGGATCTGGAGGTGCCCATGCTTATAGGCTTATGAGAGACTGACCTATCAGAGGGCTAGGAGATATCAGCTGTTTTTTAGCTGTAACGTAAATGTTCTGAGTTGTAATTTAAGCTGAGTTGATTTAACATGTAATAACATATGGGCAATACACAGTCTTAGTGTTATATGTTTTAATTATAACAAGTATATGTGTGAACAACTCTGCGAAGTTTTTCCAGACGACTGTGTTGTGGCGGTGGTAAGTTTCTTGATCATTTCACGGTGCAAAATTACACGTATACTTAAATTTCAGCGACAACTCTGTAGCGTACTACGGTTCCGGGTGACGAGTGCTCCGCTGTTGGAACAGTTACGACACAGCCCAGACGGAATGGCTGCGTTTCAAGTTTGCCGACGGAGCAGGGTAATATGTTAATTTCCACTGTCATAGTAGTGATTATATTGTCATAATAAACATAATATTGTCCAATCATTTCGGCAAACTCATCTTAGAACATGTGCTGTCTTTCACTTTAACATATAAAGGAATACTGCGCAAGACCATTTGTCATAAAAGGAATTGGAGTTTAGTTTATTTATCCGCTACTGTGAAAGCTTATTTTGATTGGGTATTTGAATCGCACCTGACATCACAATTTCACTAGTTGATTATGAAAACAATAGTGTATCCTTCGCGAGAGAAAATAGTGGAGTTGTATTGTGAAAAACCAGAGTAACATTTCTGGAATTCTTGTCTCTGAAGGATAAAATATTGAATGACATCTACTGATAATACATATTTATGTCACAACAAATGACGCGTCATTTACGGTTGCTAGAAATTGTGAAAAAATAATTGTAAGAAAGTTTATTGATAATTTCGCAGAAGCTGGACCCTCAACAGCCATTATTCTAATATCAGACCTTCCGACTTTTATACGCCTTAACCACAACAGATTCACACATTTGTTACAAACGCCTTTATTTCTAAACCCTGTCCTCAGTCATTGATCACATAACCAATAAAATCAGTGGTGTGAGATCTCTGGAAGTCTCAACAGTCCTTGTGGGGGGTTCACCGCCGCTTTTCTTGTTGCACTAATTGTTTAGAGCCTTGCGCAAGTCAATCAGCTAGCGACTGCGATTTACGTCTATTATCTTGGCTAAAAGTGTTCCAGTGTTCGAAAAAGAAAGCTAATTTCAGGACTATATAACTTCAACAAATTGGAGTTTGTGTGGCAGATGAAATGCTGTTTTATCGAACCATCGCCTGAGGACAGTCTGTGATTGCCTAGCGAACGTCAGGTTGGTTAAACTATGGTTATTTTTCGTTTTCTCTCTGTTTTATGTAATCGGCTTTCAAAAAGACAGCAACCAAGCTTTAATGTATTCTTTCAAATTACTTGCCAGAATGTCAGACTGTATCTGGTTCAATGACACCTTTTGTCTGACTGACAGTGGCAAATTTTTGTATGAATTACTGTGCCAAATTGTGTCTAGATGACAGTCGTAAACAGTCTTGACAATGGCACATTGCGTCTGGATAACACTGGCAAACTGTGTCTTGACAAGTTGTTTCTTTATGACAATGGCAATCTGTTTCATGGCGACAGGCTGTGTTAGTAAATTGCGCCTGAATGAATGAATGCGCCCTAGAGTTACCTTATGTCTTATATTATAAATTTGACCATAGTTTCTTTTAATTTCACAGTTTGATTCACTTTCCAATAATTTTCCGGTAAAACCCAAATTCAAATTGCAAATACCTAATTCAGACATGAAGTTTAACTTGTTGTGAGCAATTGTGTGTTCCCCCTGGAAGGGAGTATTGTCTCAGTGAGGGTGAATTACCTGCTGTGAATAGAACTGCCTCTGGTAAATATGGATTGCCTCCTGCTTTGCATAGAACTGTCATGATAAAACACCAATTTATGCTTTTTTAATAGCTGTCTGGTGGAATACTTTTATTTCTCGATTATTTTTCATAATAATGTTTTCACATCTGGCACCCATGTAGCTAAGCACATAAAAATAGTATTTGAAAATCATTTAGAGTATTGAAGATTTTAGTAAAATAATGTCAACTTTTCTAAAACGTTTTGAAAATGTTAAAAGTTTTAACTTTAAATGATCACTCAGAACAATCTAAGACGAATAGAATAAAAATCTGTGGGATCGTCTTGTTAATTTAAATAGAATTGCAGAATTAAATAAATGACGAAGTGAAATCTAACAAACATAATACGCGCTGAGTGCACATGTTCAAAGGGTATCCAAAGATATCGATAGATATCTACCGAACACAACGACAACATTAAAATTTTAAAACGACAGTAAGATTTCGTAACTGATGCTCCTGCAACCGTCCTCTAGAAAGGGTCTTCGGATATCCCTTATTGATTTTAATGTTTCCACAGCAATATTTAATTAAAACATTTCACTGGCAGTCTGGTGATCTCAAGAGTTGCGCATGGCATGCAGGTAACATTTAATCGAAGACCATTCGGATGGGCGCGCAAATCGGATTCAAGCTATGTTATGTCATGTCGTCTCTTGGATTTCATCTCAGTGGATTCTGAAGATGATTCAGAGGCACAGCTTTGATAAAATCCCAATTATGAAGTATGAAGTGCGTAAGACTTGGGTTTTATTAAAAATGCCGCCAAAAAAATCTTGTATTTTCAAATGTCATACTTAAACTGACACGTTAGTCGAGCTCTTGACACTCATCGAGGATGTCACAATACACTGCTTGGCTTTGAACTTTGGAACTTAGAATGGCCAATCAGAAATAAGATTCTGAATGGTCAATCAGAAATGATATTCTGAATACTAATCTCTTAGCTTTGAATCCTAGGTAACTTGTCTGCTGACATTTCTGAGGTTTGTGTGCGAGTAGCAGTTCAAACGTGTGGGCAGCAAAGCACCCGTGGTATAATGAGCATTCGAAAGTGACTTTGATGTCAATAAGGCGTCTACAGCACCTAAATAGAAGGCCCAGTAAAACGTCAGCTAACTCAAGTTCGTTAGAAATCACTTGCCTCTTCCAGAATGGTACACGCACTGAGATCGATCAGCTGGTGAAATCTGTCTGTCTCATGTGGAGAGATTGACTTCATGCACACTGGCTTTCTTCAAGAAACTGAATTGTCAGTTTTCTTAAGAAAAAGCGTTGAACACTGGTTAAGCAACTAGGCAATCCGCAATCCGCAGATTTTTTTCTTGGTGTCTTCTGATTCAACTTGGACAAATATAAAAGAAAAGGGTGTTTATATTAACAAGGACTTCGTGCTGTGGTCGTCATTATTTGATTGCTAAAAGGACTTGGAGCTGAACGTTAAAAGGCATACAATTTGATTAAGGTGTTATCTCCAATAACAGAGTGAGTATGGGCTGCAAAACGGTAAATTACATCACGCCTGTCAGTGTAAACACTGCTCTACGACCAAGCGATGTCTTTCCCTCTAAGCACCGATCCATTCCAGCCACCCACGTGCTACCTCTTTGGACACCCCTCTGCAGGTATTGCCGATAACTGAGCCAGGGGCACAGGTTTATTCACCAGGTGATAAATGTGACAGATCATGTTTCGCCTCTTAGCGTTGTCCATGTTTCCTTCTATATATGTCACACGGTGCCAGTCTTTTGGGGTACCAGGACGTCAGAAGGCGTGTGACGTTGATCTGTGCGGAGGAAATTGCGTAAGATACGGGCAGTCTGCATCAAGTTACACGAAACAGCGATTGCCTCAGCTAATAGAATGCACTGGGGCGTTTCTTCTGATGCAGAAATAAAAATAGTTGCCCTTCATCGTGTGTATATTTAGAGGACGATGGAGATAAGGACAGTAGAACGACGCATAACGGATATTGGAACACCGATTTACTGTCTAGTTTTGCACGTGGTCGATTTCACACCGAAGTCATAAAAGCTCGAACGAAACAATAGTAAACTTGGACAATGGTGTTTCGTTCTTTAGCCCACTCAACCAGCGTATACATACCACGTTTGATCATCAAGCACATCTATTCATCTCTACCGGCGTTGTGAACTTATCTTACGCATAACACTGAGGTATTGTTGCGATGGTATTCAGGTGTCACGCACCTTGGCAAAGTGTCACAAACACCCTAGTGTCACGGAAGACGTATTGCGATATCATTAGGGGATATTGATGGAAGTATGGAAAGACCGCTTTGATGTAAACTGCTCTAAAACACCAGCCATTTCTGTATAAAGGATATGCATGGGCAAATTTTAAGAATAAATAAGCACAAGATATGACCATGGTTCCTAAAACCGATTTTAGTTATTGTTGGTGGCATGCAATAAATTATTTCTCGTTTAAGAACCTTGCATTTTGATGCTTTAAAGTGCCAAGATGTCTTCTTATTGTTCAAAACCTAAAATGAGGCCTTTCATGACCGAGGTGGTTAACGCCCTAGAGTAGCATACTCTCCCAGGTGTCTCTCAACAATGCGATATCCGTTCGGCATGTTCGCAACGTGCAGATGGTCGTGGATTTGCCCCGGGGTCTGCCCGGGGTTTTCGCCCACCATGATGCTGACCGCCGTCGTAAAGGTGAAATCAAAAATAAAACGCCAATCAAACAAATAGATAAATCAAAACGTAAAACAAACTCCCGTCACCACTCATATTGTTGATCATTTTCTGATGTTAGGCATAATTACATTTGTCCGCCATCTTTGACAAGAACTCTAATGAAAGTGACGAACTCATGGTTTTTACAGCTAATTATTTTTTAACGAGAAGCCTCTTTTACCGTTTTTTGCTGGCAGGCCCATACTAAAATGAGAGAATATCACAATGTCTATAAATATAATGTGGAATAAATACTTTTGAAACCTCTCAAGATATATTGTTTGAGCATATTCAGTTTTATCGTTACAGATAGGACTTGGAAATGTAGTGAGTATGATATACTGAGTCCATTTGTCTCGCCTTCAACACTTCTGTATCGAAACTGCGGATTAACGGCATTTTTGGCTAGTATAGAAAAAAACACTGTTTTGTAACAGCTCTCTGAAGCTATCTAGCCAATCCATTAGAGCAACTTACAACGGCTTGCTTCAAATCTGCTCGTCATCATACCAATACCTGAAAAACGAGAGGAGCGTTGATGCCAATCGACATTCCAAGTACTGATGTGCCAAACTTCTGCACCTTTTTCTCTCCCATGTGATGAAAAGTGAGGATTTTACTCTAATGGACATTTTCACTGCTCCCAGCCATTTCAAAGGTAACAGTGTTACGAGTTACTTTTTCCATCTTTGACATTTTAAACATGGCCCAAGGTGATATCTTTCCTTCCATCACAATGCGGTCCGCGGTCGTATAAGCCAAATATATATTGAGGACGGGGTGAAACCCTAATAAAATAAATAAATAAATAAATAAACAAGGTGACCTCATTTTGTATCAGGCAATGGCGTCATTACCGATCCCTACCGAGAGAATCGGTTGCCAAGTTTTGATGTCGACCAGAGTAGTTGGAAGCGCAGATAAGACCGAATTTAACATGTGCAATTTATTTATTTACATTGTTTGTAATGCCACGCGTAAGACCTTTCTCATTTATGCCATTGTGGTCAGATCTATGCGAAAACAAACCGGAGTGGATTGCGTAAACTACTGACTTTGGATAGGTTGCTGACAAACTTTAATGCGTGTGAAGTAAATACTTGCACGACACACTGGTGTGAGGCAATACTGCATGTATGGTCAACGAATGTTGGATTAAACCAACAGTGACACCGGTCATAATCACAAATGCTCTACGAACAGTAAGAACGAAAGAATCTACAAGTTCCCACTGTCTGCTGTACTTTTCTGACAAAGTTGTGGGATTTAGACACCTAGCGGCCGTCAGAATATTATGTCAGTGGACGAAATGTCTACTTACAGTGCACAGGTCGCATTTTTTACCCCACAGAAAATAATTAAGAGAACATGTAGGTATGTCTGAACGTTTACATAAACCTGAAACGAAAACTACACTTTAACCTTCACATCTTGGTTCTTTTCTAAGTTCAAATTACAGGACTTGAGAGAAATTACCCTAGAATAATCGTTGATCTCTCTTTTTTTCGGGGGGGGGGGAATTTACAACGATTGTATAGAAAATAAGCCATCTTAAAGGCACACTTCCACAGGCCAAACTACTGCCATATTGCAAAACAGGTTACACAGGCAGGCCATTTGGTAACGTAAACCGACGTTAAGGACTCGGGAGTGGATCCTGATTCAGACAAATGTAGGTATTACGATATATCGAGAATGTCTGGCAAGTTAATCATGCTTTGTCGGAATGAAAACTTGAAACCGGTGCTGTGTCTGGACAGTGGAAATGTAAATTTTGATAGAACCAGTGATGGGTTATCCAGTTTGCAATGAATACTTCCCAGTGAATTAGCTAAGATCGTTAGAGGGAATATGTAATGCCTTTCTCGCGCATTCTTCATGTAATCAAGACGTGTTGGTCCTTCGGGTGTGGGAGTGGGGTGTTGGGGTGAGGGACCAATCTGTAACGTTTTCATCGCGCAGTCGCCATGTAATCAGGATGTATTTGTCAGTCTGGGTGACAAACCCCCTTTTGCTAATTTGGCCCAATTCCGTTCTTAGGTTTGTACAAATTCATCTGTAAGCTATACATTTAGACACATATATTTCGACTATTTTTGTCCCAGGTGCGTTATCGTAATTTTTTTTTTGTCTCCTGGGGACTGGTTTACACCACAACTGATGTGTTTGTGCTTTCTGTTGAATGCTGAGAGTGATTTTTGATTGATTTAAACAAAAGAACGTGAAAACTGCAAGAGCACACCTTAAAACAGCGCAAGGATCGCATAGTCATGCTTAATGATAACTCTGATACATGTACTAGTGTATAAATTCATTGCATACATGCATCCATGCAAGTTCCAGACGAAAATGTTAATGGCATGCAAAGCATTAAGCTTTATACGTGGCTTCTTGGATGATGCAGCAAAGTTATTAACAACACTCACCAAGTCAATACCCATGATAAGGTTACTTCATCGCCACGGTTGGTGCAGACTTTAGCTGGGGAATGACACACTATGCATAGCATACAAAAAGTATATGACAAAACTATTATCCATTTGATTATAATATTTCTTTGATGAGAGCATTTTGGGAAATAGATTACAGAAACAAATTAAAACAATGTACTAAAGGTTCTCATTTCACATAATTGTACTTAATTTTTGGATAGGTGTTACGAACACCGTCTTTAAAACATTGCTTTATATTTTTTATTTGTTTTTGCGTGATTCGGGTTATTGTCTCATCTGGATTTTGACGTCTCTATACGTTATAGCACTGTAATTCAGTCGAGCGTGTTTGTGAGTTTCGTGCTATTGTATATAGAGCGTACATTCTGGAAAGATGTACCCGTGATGTAAACATGTTTACGATCAAACCATCCAGAGGGGCCTCCATGGCCGAGGGGTGAGCTCGCCAGAGAGGGGTTATGATCCCGTGCCTCTCAACAATGCGGTCGTTGTGAGTTAAAGTCACGCTGGCTTCTTCTCCGGCTGTACGTTAGAAGGTCCGCCAGCAAATGGTCATGTGTTTCTCCCTGACTTTACGCTGTTTCCTCCCTCTGTAAAGCTGGCCGCCATCATATAAGTAAAATATCCTTAAGCACGGCGTAAAACATCAATCAAAAAGATCACTAAATAAATATATTCAATCAAACCATTAAGGATTTACTTTATACCTTAGTCTATCAGATATAGTCTACACCTTTGTGAGGTTGTGCTTCGCCCCTCGCTAATTTTTCTGAGACGTTATATTGGAGCTTCCATCGCTCATTGTCTCTGCACGTTTACCTACTTTTCAGCAGTATTTAACACAGGAGTGACTTTGTGAACTCCAAGGAAATATATATCGTTTGCTCGGCATCAAATACGCTATCATCTACCTGGTCGCCCTGGGAAGTGTGTCTGGACGGGACTAGCTACAAACCATCGTCTTCGTGCCGTACCTCTACTACGGTACCGTTCGGGCCATCCTTCGATTCAAGAGTTCACGTGAACTGCGAATTTAAATTTACGCGGACTAATTCGCCTTTTTTAAGCTTAATATTTCATCAGGTTTTGGACGGTAATCCTTTAAATTAATTACTTATTTATTTGGTAGCTGTTTTATACGACGACGGCCAACATTTTGGTGAGAGTAATCAGGCCTATGACATGGTAAAACCTACGGCCATCCGCAAGTTGCTGGAGGACCTTCCCACGTTCAGCCGGAGCGGAAGCCAGCATGAGCTGGACTCACAGCGGCCGCATTGTTGAGTGGCATAGGGTCATAAGGCCGCGCTGGCACGCTATGCCGCTCTGCCACCGAGGCTACACGGTAACACTTTAGTCACTATATATTTCGTAATTATATTATATGTATTTTTCTTGTATAATATTGTTTATTTTGTTCAGTTATGTGTATTGAGCTTATTTAACCCTCTTCGTGTTTGTTTTATCTTATGTAAGGCTTATCGCCGTCTGAGAGTTGAACAAGCCATTTGTTTATCATTTTCCCTCTAAGTTAGTGGTGCCCTCACGTAAGTTAAAGATATGTGATGAAACAGGGGCTGGTCTAAAACGTACTTCATCCTAGATTCGCTGATGCTCATTTTCCATGCAACTGTTGATTTATCGTGTACTTCTTTAATGTGGTTTTGTCTTCGTGAAAACTATTTATACTCCGATACTTCTAATTTTTGGGACATTGCACATGGTCTACTTGTTTTGTGCGATATGTTTGCAAATGTTCCAGGAATGTACAGTTCCAGTGTTCCTCCATGGTTAATAAAAATCCAAATAAGCATATCTCTACTCTTCTGACAATTTTTTTTCCGTGAAAATATGTATTTTTAGGTTTCAGTACCACTAATATCTATCACAACAATAAGAAATAGCGTAGTTTGTATTCTACTTTGAGGAAGTAAAACAATTAAGTAAAAGCAATAGCTTTTATGGAAGAGGACATAATCATAAAATTTCACCCAAACGCAATACAAAAGGTGTAAAAGGCGAAAAGTGATGTTTTTCGGTAAGTAGTCCAAAGTTCAATATCATATGTGAAAAACAATGCATGCTCGAGGTTAAGTTTGCTAAAAATGTTGGACAATATTATCTTTATTTCACAAATTGACATTTGTACCTGCTGGACCGCCTAGCAGGAGACAGAGCCATTCTGTGTGGGTTTCCAAGCGCGCAACACTTTTGTCACCTGAGTTTGTTGCATGCTGCTAGGGTTGTGTTTGGAACTCAAGTATATATGTAAATTTATCAACGAAATGATCTAGAAACGTACACTCGCCATAGCTCAATGGTCTGAAAATAATTTGCAGTGTTGTTCACACCTGTATACTCGTTATCATTAAACATATAACGTTAAAAATGTGTCCTGTGCCTCTGCTATTACATATTTCATTGACATTCAACTCAGAGGATTTACGTCACGGCCTATAAACAACTGAGATCTCCTAGCTATTTGATTGGTTAAAATCCAGTAAGCTTAAAAGCATGGGCGTCTGCAGATAGATCCCCAGTCGGCAGCAAAATACTTCAGTTCAAACGAAGACAATTCAGCAAGTAATTCATAGAAATTCAAACAGCTTTGTGCATTCAAAAAACAGTTTAGTAATAGTTTTATGCAATAGTGCATCAGTCACGAACTGTTTATTGACTTTAAGTGACTATCAATGCAGATATACTCAAATGTAAAAAAAACACTTGGGTAAAATTATAAGAAAGACACAGGACAATAGGGTTTTAGGCAGCTACCACCCCAAGAGCCTAGTTCGGTGTCAGACAAAACTTTTTCTACACAGACTCCTCGCAGCCTGATTAAATACACACCCTTACAGTGACATGCCAATAACCTCCATTGCTTTGTTCTACTAATTTGTAGCCTGTAGCATTTGTAGCAGCTCACTAACTAGCGAAGTGCTAGCCGTTATAAAAATAACCGAGATTGTAAGACTGGTATGCTGGAAGAAAACTTTCTTATATTTTAACATTCACGTTGCGGTGATAACCTATCACCTTCAACAGGACAGAAGTGGTAATTGTGTTAAATATAGAAAATATTTTTCCACTAAGTCAGTTTCATAATTGTATTTTATTGCTAACCTGGATGTCTTAATGCCTCCATTCTTTTATTACTTTAGTAGTTTAATTATTTGTTAATATTTTAAAACTAGCTTATTGGTTTATTAAACCTCGACAGAAAAGACCAGCAAACATGTATGTCCACAACATGCAAATTTCACCAATGAAAATGCTAAACATTTGTCAGTTCTTCCGCCTGGAATAATTAGTTCATCGATTTGCCACACAGGGTATGAACATGTTTACAATGACTTGTGAAATTGTAAGAAATTGTATTGCAACAGGTTGATCAAGAAGCCATCATCATCGCCACCATCATCATCACCATTCATCCTAAAATGGTCACTGAGATTGTTATTGTTGCAAACATACAAATCTGCCAAAACTCAACTCAAGTGCAGCTCTTAAAACGATGTACCTTTGAATTTCAAGACTAGATGGCCCTTTTAACTCCTCAGGGGGAGACAACCAGGGTGTCTTTAATCGATTAGAGATGTGTCATTGTGGGAACAGTCCCGCCTGGATGGTTGTCATTTGGACATATCAAACAGCTATTTTCCAGTTTAAACATTGTATCGGGAAGGGGTATGTGTATTAAGTGGCTGGGCTAAGCCCGAATCTGCTCCGACTGTCACTCTATGGCGAATCATTATCGATCAGTCAGTTTCAGACCTAACAGTCTTGTGTGAATTTGAGGTCAATATAAAACACCACCTCTTGAAAGTGATGTGGGTAAACTACATTTGTAAAAGCTGCCTGTAAAAGCTTTGTATAGAAGTATTTTGGCTTCGCTGACATCCGGAACTAAGTCCATCCGAAAGGTAACAATGGCTGGTAAGCTCGAGTTTATCACTGGATTGAGGCCCACAAATGTACTGTATAAGGAAACTCATCACCTGAACCTACCCCTGACACCTGACTCACTAAGCACGGAAGACAGGGAATTAATAAAGCTCACAGAGGACAGTCATGGGGGATGTCTTCTTAAACTAAGGCAGTCATGTTTAGTACAACCACATGTATTTCAGAATGGCAGTAAGAACTAGAGTGGATGCCTTGTTCAGTAATCACTTTTGTAACACTCTTCTCATTGTAACAACCACAGCTCTATACAGTACACCGTCTTCATGCTATGCTTTGTGTTGCCTCGTGGAGAAATAAAAAAGTAGCACCTAAAACGTCTTTAAATGGTGCTGTTGATGTATTTGCTACGCATCAACATGCTTGATATCAATTACTTAAAATGTAAGCTACACCTTGGATCGGTAAAAATGCCACTGGGCCTGCGAACAACGTGGTATTAAAGCGTGTGGAAAAACTCTCTACTATAGATATTACCTTAGTAACGTTTTCACTTATTGCCTCAAAACTGGAATATCCTGAGATTCACTGTGTCCATTTGTCTTTCGTTTTTAATGTTCCTCGGGTAGACTATACGTGTGTGTATCTTTTTTGTCAGTTTCGTGAATATGGACAAACAAAAACCAAACAATCTGCACCTAATATTGGTTGTTTATGATTTCCTTATTTCCTCAATGCAAATGATCTGGTTCATAACTTTTCCTCAGCCACCTAGTACTTTGATCACTGGTGAAACAAGTCTTTCCAGGCTTTCTTTTTTCAATAACAAAAATGAATAAAAGGGTTAGAAATGATATATATTATTAAGAATGTTGACAAAAGGTGTTGATTGTTTGAGTCTCCAGAGAGTGATTGTTGAGAAAAGATTAGTTTGAAATAGATAATTCTCTTCAGCAAGACAGGTGAAGTTGTTCTCGAAATCAGGCCTTTGGTGATTTTATATAGTTATTTCACGGCTTTAGCATTGGTTAAAGAGGTTTACATAAAGAATAGATTCATGACGAGGAAACCAGTGAAGTATTCGATTTTCTGCACCTACCATAAAAGTAATCGACAACTGCGTTAAGTACATGGCAAGTAGAATCTTTTGATCCCACCAAAATATTTTATATATGCATCACTTCAACAAAAAAGTAGCATTTCCACCCACTAAGTCTGTGAACAGGACGGGGGAGGAGGGGTCTTATATCCGAAGACACAGACGTAAACATTGTTTTCGGGCTGGCAGAGTTAACCAGTTCTTAACGGAATGACGCACATCTCAGCAGTCGTCTGTCCTTGCTACAATACTTTATTTGAACTGTATCATTCTTTATTCGATTCATTGTAATACTCTTTGAAGCTGTTCAGTGCATGGCTAGAATCAAATCTTCAAGTCCACGTGCCCGTAAGCGCACTCAATCGTTCCTGTCCACTGGATATCTCACCCAAATGCACATCCTGGTAGAACACATCCCACTGACTACAGTCGGAAAAACAATGGCTCATGTGCAGTCTCAGTTTTGGACTACAATATAATGTTTATTTATTTATTTGTTTATTGCTATTTGTTTACCGTGTTTCACGTTGTACTGAAGAATATTTCACTTATACGACGGCGGTCAGCATTATAGTGGGAGGAAACCTGGCAGAGCCCAGCGGAAACCCAGGACCATCCGCAGGTTGAAGGCAGACCTTCCCACGTACGGCCGGAGAGGAAGCCAGCATGGGCTGGACTTGAACTCACAGCGACCGCATTGGTGGGAGGCTTTCTGAGTCATTGCGCTGCGATAGCGCGCTAACAGACTGAGGGTACAATATAATGGTATATGCCAAGCATCCTTCCATAAATCCCCTCGTCTGCTCGGCCCTGACCGATATTCTAGAATTTCCAGAGCGTTTCAAGAGGTTGTACATTTACATTGCAAATTTGGTTGTGATTAATATCAATTTTCACGAGTAATGTGGGACGGAAATACTTAAAAACTGGAGAGAAACTCGTCAGAAAAGTCTGAAACGCTGGTCGTAGATAAAGTTGTTTGTCAGAAGACTTATTTTCACTCTTAGCAGATGAAATAAGCTGATTCACTATGAGTATATATTCTTTGTATATCATTGTATATATTCAACAACTCCCAGCCGGCAACCAGTATTACAGCCCGTTGTGTTAGGAGTGTGGTTTAATACACGCGATGAAGATGAACAGTTGTGCTCGATCATCCAACGTGGAATGTATCCGCCAGCTTGACCTTAATGACAAGGCTATATACAGCACCATACATTATTGTCCAAGCTTACCACTGTTTAGTTCGGGATTCTGTTCCTCTAATGAGATACTCTCAATCGACAAGCGTTAAGCCAAGGATGAGTTCAGTGTGAAATCGACCAAATGCAAAGCCAGAAAGTGAAATCAGTGTTTCAATATCCGGTGTGCATCCTCTTCGTCCTTTGAAGCGTCAACAATGTGAATGGCAGCAATTTTTTTCTCTGCATCAAAACAAATGGGTCCCATTGCTTTCTATTAGCACTGACAGACGGTCAGTGGAAGGAAAATGGTGACATTGTATTCGATGTTTTGCGAAGTACCATGTAACTGGCTGTAGACAGTCTGTAGCATGAACATTCGCTCCCCGGCAGATTAACTTGAAGAAAGCTTGCTTCATGATGCCCTGGTGCCACAGAAGACTGGCACTGCCAGACGTGTATATGACAGACGAGATCTCACAGCTGTGTGTTGTTGGCAGCTCTGTACCAGTGCTAATCTCGAGACCTTATCAGCCGAAATCAAAGGTGAAACCTTACAGAAAAAATATGACCTTAATTACTGCATGGCTCAGACAATGAAAGGCAGTAAAATTACAGTATTACCTGTAGTTAAACCAGGAATTATGCAACGTCCGCTGGAGAATTACTGACTGCCCTCAGGCGATGTTTCGATAAAACAATATCTTTTCTGACGCACAATATGCTCCAATATGCTAGAGATGCTCTTTGTGATCGTGAAATGAGCTTTCCATTCCAGACATTGCAACACTTTTACCCAAGATAACAGACACCAACTGCAGTCGGTAACCAAATCACTTGCGCAAGGTTTTAAAACAAACCAATGCTGACAAGAAAAGCGGACGTGAAACTGCCACAAGGACTTCCAGAAAATCTCACTCCACCGACTTCATTGGTCGATGTCTGATGCACACAGCGTTTAAAAATATAAGCGCTTGTGAAGCAATGTGTGTACCTGTTTTGGATAGAACTGTCACATGCCGCATGAATTTTCTGAAATACCATGATGGTTGACACTCCACCATCAGCCAATGTACCGTGTGCCTTAAATTTATTGATATGAGAGCCATGTATCAGATAAATATCCGTCAACAATAGCTATTTATCATTTCAAAAACGACATTATATTTGTCCTAGGACGTAAAAACAAGTTTTCTTGTTTATTTCCTTAACCATGCCTCTACTGATCATCTGTAAACAGCATCCATCCTGAGTCTAACAGAAGGTAGTTAACATATAAACAACAATTATAATTAGCCCTTGCTTTTCCGGGACAGAGGTTTGCCAAGGCCAGCTGATGACGGATTAGTGGCGTCCGTATGAGGGTTGAGGTGGTCTTCTGTAAAGTTCTTTTGAATTTTGCAAAGGGGGCTGAGGAAATCTGTATGAAAATTTCGTCAGTTATATGCTAAATTCAAATACTGGTGGATGACCAGAGATGTGCTGGGTTTCCGGCTGAGAGAAGCAAGCTCCGATAACATATTTTCTCTTGCCCACCACCTCTCACGTGCATATGTTACGTTTGCTTCTCGATTTTCTTCTTCCGAATGCCTTTTGACTGCTGAATACCAAGGTCCCGTTTTACAAACAAGGTGTAACTTATGTCAGGCAAACTGTACACATACGTCGACTTGGTAGTTATGCTTAGCGTAGCGATTCGCCCCTGTTCTTATCTCTAAGGGATTAATACACTGTACATTATACCTTTTACCCGATTTATTCAGCCGCCGTTCTATAAGGGAAATTATCGTTAGCAAGGCGTAGAACTCCAATAAAATAAATAAATAAATAGGTATATCTGATAATTTGTTATCACTTATTGCTCTACTGTGCAGCAATTCGTCTTTTGTGGGGTATATTCCTATGACCTTCAACCAGTTCTGGTTTCTAGATGCGTTTTTTTTAGATAAACCAAAGACAAAGATGCCAATGGAACTTATTTTATCTGAAACAATTTCAGACACTCAGAAATCTGTTTCTGTCTGTTATTTTGTGGTAATGTGAAGTTTAACCTTAGTTTCGAACAAGTAACAAATGAAATATAACTTGCTCACCTGAAATATGCAACTCAGTGGTGGTAGTAATTGTTTTACATGAGAACAACAGTCACCATTGGGCCGGAAAGAGCACCTCGTTGGTTAAAAGCAGCGCACAGATATGTGTATATTTATGTATGCTGGA
Source organism: Acanthopleura granulata (assembly GCA_016165875.1). Classification (NCBI taxonomy): domain Eukaryota; kingdom Metazoa; phylum Mollusca; class Polyplacophora; order Chitonida; family Chitonidae; genus Acanthopleura; species Acanthopleura granulata. The sequence goes on along the minus strand of JABBOT010000005.1, from coordinate 11,738,313 downwards.
GTTTTACGTCGTCCTCAACAATTTTACAATTATGTGACGACGACGAATTCCTCAGAATGTAAGTTTATATATACTGCGTGTTCTTGTGGCTAGGCGAGGGGCCATGCCGCCAATGTGATGTCGCGACGGGAATGTCATGCAGAAGACATCAGATATGACACCCCATCCTGTCACATTTTACTGAAACCGGGCCGACCAGTCCTGCGACCACTGGCACGAAGCCGTCCTAACCTTCCAAGCACATAGCTACCATACCTGCAGTGCTGGTTGCCACGGTAGTTACAAGCTCTTAACGCGAACAGGGTTTCGTGCACGTGGATCCTGTTTCCTTGATCTAACCTCAGAGTGCCGAGCTCCAAGCGATGCAGCAACAATCGCCATAGGGAAAGTCTTTGGTGTGACCCGACCCAGGATTGTTCCCTGACTCCTAGGCCTGCCTTTTAACTTCTAGGCGGTTCGCAATCGTATAAGAAAATGTTAACAGAACGCAGATTTTTCACACGAGCCTAGAGCTGGGAGGCAAAATACCGAGAAAAATCATCAGAAAACATTTCCAAATAGACACTTCAAACCGAAAATCGGACTGTAAAGGCGTTAGCAGTAATTTGTAAAGAAATGCGGGATAATTCTGAGCGTCTAAACAGGGAATGAGCTGGGGGCGGTCTTACCCAATATCTTCACACGTCTTGAACAGCTCTGACTGTCACGAGTACTGTGGGGATTGACCTACCGGAAGTAGTCTTATCAAGCCGAAAGTGGACATTTGGTTGGTTAACAGCGCTAATAAACAGTCTAAAGACTTATCCCTAGGCGCGGTTGTCCGAGGTCACTGTGGACGTCCTTTGAAAGCTGATCTCGACGACAGATGGAGAGAATACCTTCCCTGAACGGATATTCAGGAGGAAATTGAACGGTCTTTAATAACTGGCTGCGCTATACACACGGGCTACAATGTGCCTTGCTGAACGACTGATAACAGGCTGAGCATTTCTTAGGTGTTCTCTGAGACTAGGTTACGACCATACTGTAGGATGGCCAAATAGTTTCCTATATAGCTACTCAGACAAAAATATAGTAAAAGTGAGAAAAACTTTATTCTGCAATTTCTACTGAAATTTGTCATGCAAAATCAGTGAAAAGTGGTAGGCACTTTGTCATCTATAATCTCCATGAGACTGTAATTAGGATAGTCATCGGTACGGAACAAGGGGAGATAAACCCGACCTGGCAGACAACTGCTGATTCTACTAACAGTAGGTCACAACACAAAATTAGGAATCTTGATCTTGCCACATGTATATACATCTTCTTTTCATTTGGTGTTAGACAAAAATACCATTGATATGTAGTTATATCTATTTCTACCGCCATACATGGACACGATTGCTCTGGCCATTGCCTCAATTTCACAATGAATATTTAAGTTCCCTTTCTCCATCGCCTAACTACCATCCACCCTCTCCAAATTTCCCGCTGTCATAGCCGCCCTGCTGCCGGTGACGGCCAGACTCCTATCAGCAAATGCAACAGTTGAGCTGGACATAATCGGTTGTCATGTGTGAGATTAAAACCTCACCACATTTTTTCCAGGTATTTTCCTGGTATTTTACACCATGTATTGCCTACCGTCAGGTGATGAAAAGGTTCCTTTCTACAATGTGTTAAAACGAAAGAAGCAGTCATCTGCCAGCAGTATGCCTTTGTAATTCGAAACATGATCTATTGGGCTTAAGGATACTTTAGATAATTCTATGCTCAGACAGGCGTTTTTGTGTAACCATAGATTTCCAGTTTTGACCGTCTTGTTCTTATCTTTGAGCTGATTTGAGGCTTTACATTGACAACTTCAATAATCTTTTCCGTGAGTTTTGTAAGTCGCAAAAGCCAGGGTAAGGGAATTTCGGGAATATTGAATTTATTGACCTATCCATAGGTGATAGAAATATTTCATGTCTCCTAAAAGTAGCGAGACAACCACATGTAGCCTCTACAGAATGTCAGAGGAATGCTTCCTTTCAGTACAACAGCACGCGATACATCAGCACAGCTAAAGTAATGCATGTTACCAAGGCAGGGTTTATTCACTTGTAATCGTGAACGATTAGATTGCACTGACGACTGTCTCACTCGCACCACCCTGTCCGCAGGCTAAATGATTTGGCCAAATTGAATTGTCCGTTCTTCTCCTTACACAACCGCGGCGTGAAGCCACAGAAGACGAACGGTTATGTGTCTGAGACAGCGGACAAATTATCATCGGCCCCTTAGAAACCACGTCCTTTCCCAGGAGTACAACGTTTTCACAGCGGTAAATGGATGGGATTGTTTGGGTTTGGGACATTGACAATTCCCTTAAATTTTAGTTCCTTCTTAATCAGCCATTCTACTGAAGCCCAAACATATAAATCTTCGCACAAATGTAACAGAGATCAATGGAATACAATGCTGAGAGGACTTGTTGATCTGCCTTCTGGTCAAACACTATCAGTTGCGTAAGACTATTTAAACTGACCATAGATGTTACCTTCACTCTCTTCCTCTTCAAACTCACCAAAACTCACCATTATTTTTAATATAACCAGATTGAATCCATGAAGAGAAGTAGCCAATGTTCTATTTTGGACTTTCTGGTCCTTTTTGTGTTGCCTAGGCGTTTGTTTACAATTCGGACCCTATTTATAGTCTGTGCGGCGTCTCAAGACTACAATCAGTGCATTTATCTTTATTTCTAACTTAAATCAATGAATGATTCGGTCATTCGATCTTAGTATCAACAAATCTTCTAGGAGTCTCCAGGATTAAAAAGTTCCCCTACACGGAGAACAAAGGGATTTTCTCACAGTGCTACAAATTGTACACTTTTCTCCTTTGTCGTGAATTTCCATGAGCGTGGTAATGGTATATATGTACCTTTACGGTCATCAACCATTAAATGCCCTGGCTGCATTACGAGTAGCGTAATCAGACAAGAGGATAAACTGAAATGAGTTAAATCATTATTCCAAAGCATCATGCAGACTTGAGTTGACCTGGAGAATTTCCACCTAGATAGGCTGTCAACCAATGAAACCGGGATAAACCATCATCCCACGAGCCCTATCGGATCCTTTTAAATCCCCAGTGAACAATTTTAGCTCGGGATTCCCAAATTCTCTTTACACCCTGCCTTTATCACACAAATTCGCTTGCCACACATATGTAGAACTGACTAGAAATGGCCCATTTTCTTGTAGATAAAAGTGTTTTTAGATATATACATGTTATGTATCTTTGTGAGCTGAGGTACCGTCTGTGTTATTGAAATCTGCTGCTGGTATTTTATGAAAATAGGACCTGAGTGCCAAACTGAAGAATGCACAATTCCCAGAGCGTTGAAGGAACGAAGCAATGTTTATGGCTTTACACCATATAGGCAATTTATCAGCCATTTCGTATCGAGGACCATGATTCTGTATCTGGTTTCCAAGACGAAAATGAGAACATACAAAACAAATGAAAAAGACAGACGTCTTTAACACCAGATGAAACAACTCAACCTCCGTTAAAGCTCGAAAACCACAGTGATTTTTAAAGTTTTAATATTTATATATAAACTAGAAAATGTATGTAAAATTAATTATATTATATGATATAATCCTATATACTTTAAGTAATCAATGATAGCATAGCCAGCGACGCTGTCAAATAAGTCAAATATAGAGTTGATTGTGTATAAACCTTGCCGAATGTGAAGAAAGTCTACACAGTCAACCAGGATATGTTTGGCATCACGCTTTCACCCTGGCAAAGGTGACGAATATATTCAAGAATATTAGATTTATAATCTGTATACGGGAGTTTAACCCGAGATACAGGCTTTTGTACGGCAGCTTTCGCCTCCCTCTCTACGACTGTGTTCCTATGGATAGCAATATGATTTGGTATGCAAAAAATATAATATCTTCACCTCTTTTAACAAATTTTACATACATGGCTAATATTTCAAGAATTCTTGGATTTTTAAATTTCTTGTCCTCAATTGCCGAAAGGCAAGATAATGAATCACTGCACATCACTGCCTTCTGGGCATACATGGAAGAAACATATGATAGGTCCAAGAGTATAGCTATGGCCCCGGAAGATTGAAGATGAGTATGGAAGACGAGGAGAAGTGACTCGCTGTTCTATGACAGCCGCAATCCTGTCCCCATCCTTTGACCCGTCAGTATGTATAAATTTATAATCCGAATAATTACATTTAATTTCAGCGAAACTTTGCTGAATAATAAGAGGATTTGTATTTGCTTTTTTATCTTCATGCAGATTGAATAGTTATTTGGGTTGTGGAAAAAGCCAAGGAGGAGGGTCCGGAAAAGAGACTGGAGCTGTCTTCAAGCTTGATGTTAGCTTCCACAACGTGGTCCCGAATACGAAGACCGAACGAAGGAATCTTGTTGGGACCCTTATTATATTTATCTGCATATAATGGACTGAAAGCAAAGTCGAAGGCAGGGTTTGTTGGGTGTGCTTTAAGCTTTATAGCATATTGATGTAAGGAAGGTTCAGTTTCTGTTGGTGAGGTTCTAATTGCACCAAGGCTGAGTCTCAGACCTTGGTGACGGACATTTTAAGATATGATTTCCTAGCAGAATCATAAATGATGGATCCATAGTCCAATTTAGACCTCACTAGAGAACGATATAAATTAAGTAAGACTGCTCGGTCAGCACCCCAATAGATGCTAGACACGACCTTAATTATATCGAGAGCCTCTGTACAAACGCTATAATTTACTATCGAATATAATCTAGAGAAATTTATTTTCCCCAGTAATTTTAACTGGCACTCCACAAAATGTAAGCTCGGTGTCTAGATGGAGTTTCTGTTTATTACAAAAATATATACTGACCGTTTTAGACGTTGAAAATCTAAAACCTTTGCCACCTGCCTATTTTTCGATCTTATCGAGAGTAGGCTGCCATTGCCGCGCGGTGTTTTCACATTTTTAGCACGATAGCATATAAGAAAATCAGCTACATATAAAGAACCCTCTGAGTCAGATGTAAGAGTACTAGCCACATTATTTATTTTGATGCTAAACAGCGTAGTGGAGAAAATACCGCCCTGAGGTACACCCATTTCTTGGTCATGCGAGTTGGAAAGAGTGGACCCCACCCGTACCTTATAATTCAATCAGATAAAAATTTCGATATAATTAATGGTAAACGACCTTTAAGACCCATATCGGAAAGGTCTTTTAAAATACCACATTCCCGTGTGGTGTCGTATCCTTTTCAAGGTCGAAAAATGTTCATTATTGATAAACCCATCACGAATAAAAGTTTCAAATCGAACAAGGAGATTTAAAGAAGATCTTGACGAAAACTACGTTGTATGCTAGATGAAAGCTTGTTGGTTTCAAGAAACCAAACAAGTGTATCGTTAATCATACGTTTCATAGTTTTACAGACGCAACTGGTAACGGTTATGGGACGCTAATTATTTGGATCACTACGATCCTTTCTCGGTTTTGGGGCCGGGATAATACACGCCTCTCTCCATGATGGCGGGAAATTACCAGTTATCCAAATATCATTCAGTAAGTCCAAGAGAGTCTCAAAGTGCTCAGATGGTTAATGCTTCAGACGCTTATAATATATATTATCTGGGTCTCACGAGATATCGTGTGCCTTTTTTAATGAAGTTTTAAGCTTTTGCACAATGTTCCAGACCTTACGCTTGTTTTTTTGTTTGTTTGTTTTTTGTTGTTTTTTTTTTTTTTTGCATAATGCCTGAAACAAAGTTCCGTCAAGAAGATCGTCTCTTGGACCTAATTATTCAACGACCTTTAATATGAGCTCATTAAAGTTTACCAAAGGATAATCTGTAGCATTGAGATTCTCTGGAGAGATGCCACCCAGTCTGCTATATCGAACTTCCACCTAGCTACACGTTCTAAAGTATTATAAGTAAGATGCTGTAGGACAATAGGAAAATGGTCACTACCACAGAGATCATCATGCATCTTCCAAGAAAACTCCGGGAAAAGTGATAGATCGGTGAAAGTGAGATTGATAATATAAACCATTACCTGCATGGAAATAGGTATTAGAACCATCATTGAACTAACACAGTTCATCTTTCGATAAAAAAGCTGCCAATGTTTTGCCTTTACTATTTATATTACTACTGCCGCACAGAGGGTTATGAGCAATTCAATCCTGCACTAATTATGAATGGGGTTTGCATCTGTTCTTTCAAATTATTGTAATTCAGCAACTGACAAAGAATGAGGATGAATATGTACCGAACACAAAGTAATTGTGTTCGACAAGGAAACACGGACGGCCACAGCCTGAAGCTCAGTATCGACAGCATCAGGGCTTTGCCTAATATTATTATTCACGAAGATACAGGAGCCTCCACAAGCTCGCTCTTCCTCCTTAGAATAAGTGCTGTCAAGTGTAAAATTTTTAATGGACATTTTATCTTTGTCACATGTCTTAAGGTGAGTTTCCCTGAACACAAACTACTTTTAACAGTTGAACTAGCTGTGTTATTTCAATAAAATTTACCTTAAGGTCTCGACAATTCCCCTGTTTAATTTTTTATAAGGAAGACATTATGGAGGAAGGCTTATCGGGGATTTATGTCTGGACCGGTGATCTCCAAGATGTAGATGATATATCCATTAGGTCTGCACCCGATGTTGAAGTATCAACGTCAACCAAGGATTCAAACTTATTAAAAGTTTGGACAGTGTCCCTGGTGGCCTAAGGGGGGAGAGGGGCGCTGCAAGGGACCACTAAGTTTATCCGTTTTATTATTTTTAAAAGATTTATATCTATTACCTGCCGTGTTGTGTGAAGAATGAACGGGTTTATTGGATTTCGATTTATTTCCACCGGCGTGTGGTCACTTTAAGAAGCATCAGGTAAAGTAGCAGTTTTTTTAGTAAGATTGATCATCAGCTGGTTGTCTTATTCACAGGTTCTTTTTATCAGTTTCTGTGGCTGCTCCGTGCCAATAGGTCAAGTAAGAGACGTTTGCATCCCTACATAAACAGACGGTTTCCTGACAACATTGGCTTATGAAGATATAGTGAAGTCATCCGTGACAGAGGCCAGACGCTTGGCTTCATTTTGAAACAGAGGACAGTCCATTGAAGAGGACGTGTGGGGTCCACTGCAATTGAAATAGTTTATTGGGTTTGCGCAGTCGAAGCCCTTGTGGCCGCCTTCCGCACATCTGAAGCAGATCAGTTTATTGTCCCATTGACCCCTGTCATGGCCAAACTTCTGGTAGAAGAAACACCGAATTGGGCTATGTATAAACAAATCCACCCGCACACTAAAGGGCCCAACGAATATAGATGTTTGGAGTTTGTTAAATGTTAAGAGGTACGTATTTGTTTTTATAGGGTTAATTGCAAAATGTTAGACGTTCATTACGTTCTGGTCTTTGAGTTCCTCTGTTATTTTTTGTTCTGTCATATCATAAAGATCCTGGTCTCTGTCGCGGAAAATGCTGTGAGAGCAGTTTAAGGCGTTATGTGGGGTTTCAGAGTCTGTTCCCGCAGTACTTTAAATTTTCAGTAAATTAATATGGAGTTCTTTCATAAAACATTCTATCCAAATTTTTCCAAACCTCATTTTTTAACTTGTTTGACGGCTCCTGAGTAGCTTTGTAATGCTTTTTTAATAAGATTAATCAAGAGATTAATTTTGATCTCTATTTGATTTTCGTTTTCAGTAGATATCACTAGAAGTGGGGGAAATAACTATTTCCCGTTTCTATATCTGATAGGTATCTCATTTTTCCCTTTTTTTTTTACCCACAAGTGTCGAAGGCTGTGATAAGGGACATTTGAAGAAAGGGAATTAGAATGAATGAATGATTATGGCTTAACGCCACATCGGCAATATCTCCGCCATATAGTGGCGAGAAGGGAATTAGAAGAAGACATAGCGAACCGCTTTCAAGATTCATGGCGCCGTGTTCGTCACCCCGGAGTGCCACTACATGTGTGACGAAACCCCTCCTGCGAGTACCCAGCAGAAAGAGAGAGGGGATTTCCACGCATCCTCGATCAGATGGATTTATCGCTCACACTCGAGCAGAAGGAATTTAATAAGCTGGAAACGGTCTACTTGATTGGCCCTAGAACCACGGCCCATACACGCGAACATCGCTCTAAAAATGTCCAACTCTGAAAGTAGTAAATTTATACTATAGCGAGAAATATGAAGGTTGATATCCGGATGTCTGGACTGGTGTCTTTTGCCGATTCATCGGAGCGGGACCTCTGACCATCCGTCGTTGGGCGTGAGCATCGTGTAAAGCCAATCCACTCTCAGCCACCAGGATCCCGACCTCCCCTATAACGGGTCGCACCCCACTGCAAGGAGGGTTACCCCTTTTCGTCGCCTTGAACGACAAGCCTGTTGAGGCTGTGGAACTATTCTGTTCACGGGAACCACACGGGAGAGCCTTAGGTTAGTCGCCTCGCACGACGAACTTGCATAAAGGACTGGGGTCCTATTTTTTTTCACTCCCGGGAACCCATGGGGGCCAGAAGGTTGGGGAAGATAAGATAATACGGCCAAGCTCTGCTTTGTGATTGTACATAGGCACCCTGGTCGTTATCATACTAAATGTAAGAAGAGGGAGGGAGATGATTAATCCCATTGGTTCACACTGACCGATCGACAGTAAAGAGTTCATAGCGCCCGCAGATTAGTTAGCCACGCCTACACGTATAAACGCAAGTAACTTTTCACAGGTGAGACACGGAATGCGCCACTGTAGCAGGGATAGTTAGTTCTCGGGAATTACCGGATAAATTCTGCTTCCTTTTGGTTCTATATTCGAATGTTGCGTTGAGTCTATCTTTAAACATGCCAAATTATTCGTGATCAAATGGAAATATCATCATTCGGCCGAAGTGTGCCAAAACCAAAGGAATTCACCATGCGAATTTTCTGGCAAAGCAAGATGAGTCTCCAAATCCTTTTTTTCCTTACATAATCAGGGCTGATGGTGTCTGAATTCATTTAAGTATGACTTGAATGTTTATGCTAATACTAACAAATATATGCATCCTTCACATGGTATACAAAGAAAATTGCCGTTTCACATAATTTTACAAATGTTTTTTTGTTCTTCTTCTCAGTATACCGGCCAAGTGTGCCCTCTCCTCTCCTATTTCAGGACAGACGCTACCCCCATTAGTAATCGGCCTAATTATCGACTATTTACATCAACGTAGCTAAAAAGTGGTTAAGGATGAACTCCGCACAAATGCTACACATACTTCTACGATAAAACTGACGATTTTGGGGTTGTGAATATGATTAAAATCATCGATTATGCAGGAGTTTTATGTGTACATTTTCACAAATTTCTTTACAGTCCAAGTAGACCATTACATTATATTTATTCACAGGTTCTTGCAGGCATGAGGGATTTTTTTCCATGTAGTTTGATCACATTTCAGTTGTTATCAGCACTGTCAGGCACTGTTTGTCCAACAAGATGTTTGCACCAAATGGGGTACATTTGTCGCGTTTTCTGATTGACCAGAGATAATTTGGGAGGTGTAGCAGTCGGTTGGTCATTTATGCAGATAAATATTTTCTTCAAACTTGCGCAGACCACATCACAAAGTAAAAATTATCTGATGACAATTTCCATTAGAGTTCCAAAAATGCCATAGACTAGAAAACATTCTGTAACGCAAAGTGTTGTCTGCATATATTACGGCGTATACTTAACATGTGTTTTTCCTCTTCACATCGTCAGGCGACAAATGGGTGAGGACAATGAAATGCGCAGATCTTATTGTTTATCGCTTTTGGAGTCGGGCTACAAAAGCTGTTGCTGTATCCATGTGGATGGAGGGCGTTTATTGTTGAATATAACGATTATCGTAGATCATAAACACTAGATTAAATTTAATTAAATAACCGGGCTTTGGTTGCTATAAGGTTAAGTATATACATCCAATCATGGGAACTATTCTTTTGGATTTAGGTCAGTGGACTAAGTATTGGATATTTACTGTTGTACATCTTGATGAAGCAGTTCGAGCGCTTTTCACCCATCACAATCCAGTCAATACCAGCCGTATCCGATCAGTGGGCCAGTAAGTGTCCTAGTTCTGCTGTACTCATTAACGAATGGTACTTGAAAGCCACGTGTGCCACTATTGTTCGAGAGCAAAAAGCACGATTAAGAAAATTATTACCAAGTCTATCACAACAAGAGAATAAAACTGGGATAACACCGACTGCTACCTGGGGAATTAACCTGTTAGAGGACTTGATTTTCCCCAGTAAACATTGCTAATGACCCGAGACATGTACAGATTGTTCCCTATTCATCTATTGTTATATGGTGTTGATCAGGAATTAAAACTCCCGGTCAGCCGATGTGAATTATCACGCGGCTTTGTGTAGTTAAAAATATTCTGATATACAGCCTAATACATAGCATTGATGGTATTGTCAAATGACTCCACAAAGCCGGTGTTAAAGTGAGACAAAGGACAAGTAGTGTTTTTGTTGGCGTGCCCAGTAATCTAATTACAAAGCCACGGGTACGTGTGATGCAAAAAAGACCTGTGTAAAGAAGGACATTTTAAGTCCACTTAATTTTTCGTATCTATAGTATGCCTCTTGGGCTCTTGCGACTACCAAGGTCACAAGTATCCAGGGAAAAACACTGACCTTTAACATAAGCATTGTACTTTTACTTTAGGAGACTTACGGGTAAAAACATCCGCATTGTTATTAATGGACAGCACACAAATAAGTTCTTAGAGAATCTCAGAAAAGAGAAATCTCGTAAAACCCACGACCGTTTTGAACTAGAAGTAAGGGAGTTCTAGATACAATTGTCAGTGACACAGACACTGTTTGGAAAGTCCATACTTTTAGCACATTAACTTTAGTGGTAAAACACCGCAAACAGCAGAGAGAGGTAATCTGTGTTGATCTCACATCTTACTTCACATGATATTACAACCATTATGACCGTTACTTTATAGTGAAAACACCTGGCAGCTCGTTGCCAGGCCTGTGAGCCATAATTATGAAAATTTTATAACACCGTATGTGATCTTTTCAATGTTGTGAAATAGTTGCAAACATTCAGAGACACAATGTTATGTGCTCTAACATCAAATTGTCTACGTATGTTGTATGCTGGATATAATGTAAACTCATACATAAATCATATAATTACATAAAGTCATATGAATCAAAGCAAAACTGCACTCTTGTCCTGAACTATAATATCCACCGGTCTACTCTTACATACGTCACTTTGAGAACTTACAGAAATGTGTGTTTCAAGTGTGCTTGACGATCAAACGTTAAATGCATTTGCTGACGGAGGGGGTTTGACCTTTATGACAAGGCTCTACCACACGATACATTATTATGTGTCAGTTTACCATTGTTTCGTCCGGGATTCTTTTCCTACAGTGAGATTCAATTAGTCGACAAGCTATGGGGCCAGCTTCTTCGTGAAATCGACTGAGCGCAAAGCGAGACAGTAAATCAGTCTTACAGTGTCCAGTATGTACTGATCACCTGCCCTTTTCATCTCTTGTGTGCTGTTGAGCGTCAATAGTGATGAGCGGTAGCCATTTATTATATTCTGCATCGAGAGAAACAGGATTGTTTCACATTATCTGTACGAAGCGAGAGTCAATGTACCGGTAATGAAAATATCACCTTGTGTCATTGTCCTCCATGTTCTTTTTCTTTCAAATACCATATAACTTCTGGTAGTGTCTGTAACCTATGGAAGCTGGATGCGGTCGTAGTATTTCTCCTGTTTTTGCCCCAAACCAGTTACGGTGATATCTGAGCGACACTGCGAGATTTAGTCGAGATTCAGCCTACATAAGAATGCCAGCTTGACATTCTGATGACATTGCAACGAGACCCCAAGGACATCCAGTCGAGAATGTCCTGCAATCTCGTGCCCTCGTCAGAATCTCGCGTTGTCGACAGGATTTCGCGTCCTCGTTGTATCATCGCGCCTTCATGAGTTTCGACTTAATCTCGTCAGAATATCGCCTGTTGTCTTAGATCTCGCCTGAAAGTTACGGTCGCTGTAAAATGAGTAATATTATGCTCAATCTTAGTTAATCAAAAAGGGCGATATTTCGTCAACAGTGCGATATTTAGGCAAGATTTGGTCGATAGCTCGCCAATCCGGTGAGATTCAGGCGACATTCAGTCTTCCTCTGCACTGCTTTCACTCATCTTGGTAGATATGGGATTACAGACTGACAATCATATATATATATATTAATAAATTTGATCTATGAGATACTAGGATTTCAGTTTACTATGTAAGCCGGGTGCGGCCATGGTAGTTTAGTATTGATTTGCGCGCAGTTCGCGCGGAAGTGACATTTTAACAGGATGTCGCTGTGCCGTGCGAATTCGCGCAAATCAATACCATATCTCGAGCTGTCATTTGAATGGCGCTCTAATCTCGACTAAATCTCGCATTCCCGACTGAATGATCCAGTGGACAACCTGAGATTAAGATAAGGGAGCGATATTTGCCCGAAATTCTCGAGTGAATGTCGTTGGAGTTTCCTTGCAATCTCTTGCAATGTCGCGCTGGAGTTCTATTCTCGACTAAATCTCGCAGTGTCGCCCAGATATCGCTGTTACTGGTTTGGGGCAAAACCAGGAGTAACACCATTGCCGTATACGGCTTTTATAGTAAACTCAGATCATGGTATCTCACAGATCAAAATAACCCATCTATATTTGATGATGATGAGCCTGTAATGCCCTGTTTACCGCGAAGGGTAAAAACAGTGCAGCCGAAGACGTTTGTAAACTCGGCAAGCTTTACATGTGCCGTGTGAGTCGTCACGTGGATAACAGGACTATGTCTCAGTAGCTCAGTTAGCGGTTACACGTGAATGGTAGTCCCCAGGAGGTTAGGGGTAAGGCTTGCCAGGTGGGTGGCTGGGATGGCTCCATTACTGGGACAAAGCACATTATTTTAGGCCCGAGTAGTATTTCCATTCTTATGTGGGTTGTCAGTTATGTTAAGTTGTGCATTGCTCTCCATTCCCTTGAATGGAATGGGAATTTGACATTAGAGAAGTTTTGTACATCGAGCAAGATGTAGTCTGTAGTCTTTCACGTCTAACGCTATGTCGTTTACGCAACTAAACATTGAATGTCTCTGCCCAAGATTCTAACTGATATAAATATCCTTGTCTTTCGCTGTTACTTCCGTCTTTGTCCAAGATTAATTCCAACATACCCTCGGACAAACCTAAAGAGAGAACACAGCTTGTTTTCATTCCTGACACACATGCCTAGCCTGCTCATATTCTAATATATATATGCAAATATAACTTATTACGAACCTCTTGTAGCTCTATTATTTGTATCCACGCTAACCTGGTCTGTGCCTCACCCACATTTTTCTCTGTGTACGTTGTAGCTTGCGCTGGAATTCGCATGCGTCTTCTCGAGGTTTCTTTGTTTATGAGTTCGGTGTCATTGTACATTAAGCGTACATTCTGGAAAGATCTATTCATATTGCAAACATGTTTACCATCAATCCATCCAGAGTTTTCCTTCGGATAGTCTATAAAAATGAGCGACGAAGTTGTAAAGCTCGTAGTCATTTTATCTATGTCCATTGGAGAGCAGTCTTTCAGACAAATTCACGTGAGAGCAGTCATATTTACTTTTGTCCACATAGAAGGATTTTGTGGGATTTGGCTTTCGTGTCATTCAACATACATCAATTTGTACTCTGTACATATCACTTTGTGAGCTTGTGTTTCGCCACTTGCTATTTGGTTTGGAGCTTATATCGCTCGTTGTCTCTTAGTGCAAATACGTACGTTTCATCCCGGTTTACCCTGAAAGTGACTTTGCGTATTTTTCCAAGGAGTGAAACATGCATCGGCAGCTCGGCATTACGGACGCTGTTGTCAACCCATCTGCCCACGAAAGTTGCACCTTGTCGGGGAGTTGAATGTTTACTGTAGTCGGTGTACCGTGCCCTGTGCTGTTTGTCCTTTACAGGACTATCATCCTTCGATTTGTGAATTCTCAAGGCCTGTGGATTCTACATTTACGTGGACGGACTTGCCTTTGGAAGCCGGAATGCCCCTTCTGGATTTGGAAGTTAGGAAACTATTTATATTTTTGTAATTATCTGTATCGTTTTTGTATATTATTGTCAGTAGTACTATTAGCTTATTTTGTTCAAACATATGTATTGACTATTTGTCTATTTTGTTATATGTATATAATATAATATAAAACATATATAACATATGTATTCAACTTAGTCTCGCGTCTTCGTGTTTCTTTGATTAATCTTGTGTAAGGCCTATCGATGTCTGAGAGGTGAACAAGCCATTTGTTTATCACTTTTCATCTCCGATAGCTGTACCCTTACAAACTGGAATACATAGTTTCTGTTTTCTTACAAGGTTAATAATGAATGAAGTACTCATGCCTTTACTTTTCTCGAGAAACCTGTCATTTTAGCCTCCAGCTCTTCTGATATCTATCCCAAAACATAGAAGGATTAAGGTACTCTACTTTTATGAAGTAAAAATAAGTAAGGGAAAGCAGAGTTTTTTGCAAGAGTATATTAGGATAAAAATATCTTCTAAAGGCAACAAAAAGGGCATAAAAAGCAAAAAATGAAATGTGAAAGAGTTTATACATCTACGTTGATGGTGTTACTGAAGTAGATTTTTCATTGTGTGGTTAAAATTTCAATACCAACTATGGGCGAAAATCCTTTTTCAGTGACCAAGGTAGACAAGCCTACAAACAAACACAAAGGTCACAAACCCTGTTACTAAGATTCCCCCCCCCCCAAAACTCATACCGATATTAAACTACATAGGACTCTTGTTTTGAATTCAGAAGCGTTAACATAAAAACTAAAACATAGATGTAGGACAAAAAGAGCGTTGGGGGGCAACCAGCACAACAGCCCAATCCGGTGTTACTCTTTCCTAAACAGATCCCTCGGCGCTAGTTGGAAATAAAAACACGACCTCACAGTGGCATTCCAATAACCTCCCTGGCTTTGTTCTGCTAAATTGCCGTCTGCACTTATTTCCTCTCTGCGCAATTTTACCAGCTCATAAACTAGCCAAATGCAAGCCGTTAGTCAAATAAAATGATAAGGCTGGTTTACCCAAAGAACTTTTGTATATTTTAACGCTAACGATGTTTCTAAATAAAAAATTTCGGTAAACCACTTTAATAAATTTATTTCATTGCTATCCTGGATGTACAAATACCTCCATTTTTTCAATTCGTTAGCACTAAAATAATTCAGTAAAATTTTAAAACTAACTTAATGAGCCCTTAAAACTCGGCAGAAAAAACTACCGCATATGTTCACCGACAATAAACCAATGGAAATGCTAATCTTTGCCACTTCTTCCACCTGGAAGAATTAGTTTATCGATGTCCCACACGCGACAGTGTATGAACCTGTTCGCATTCACGTGTAAGGAATTGTACTGCAGCAGGATGATCAAGAAATCATCATCGCCATCGCAATACAAAGGTACTAAAACTCAGCTCAAACGCAGGTCACAAATGGATGTGTCTGTCTTTGATCTTCCTCTCCACAGTAGAGGGGCCTCGCTAGACAAGATGTCGACCTTCACTTCTCAGGGGGTGACAATCAGGGTCTCTTTAATCGCTTAGAGATATGTCATTGTGAAAACTCTCCCGGTTGGATGCCTGTCATTTGGACACATGAAACAACTATTTTCCAGTTTACGCTTTGTATCTGGCAGAGGTTTGAGGATTAAGTGTCTGGGCTCAGACAGATGTTGCTCTGATTGTCACTCCATGGCGAATTATTATCGATTGGTCAGCGTCAGCACCAGCAGTGTGAATTTGTTGTCAATATAAAACACGATCTGTTGTAAATTATGAGGGTAAAAATACTTTTGAATGAGCTGTCTGAATGAGCTTTCGCTTTATGTAAAAGGGTGTTGGTTTTGCTGACATCCAGAACTAGGTCCATCCGACAAGAACCTCTAAATCAGACTCTCCAGCACACCCGCAAACTACGACATGTAAGCTGGAATTTATCACTGAATTGAGGCCCACATGTAGGCTGTATAAGAAGACTCCTCACCTGAACCTAACCCCATGGTTCACCAAGCACGGAGGACAAAGAATTAACAGAGCCCACAAAGGGTTATCATGGGAGATTTCTTAAAAAACTAAGACAGTCGTGTTAAGTACAACCACATGTATTTCAGAATGGGACTAATATTCCCCTAATTTTTGCTAGAACGGATGTCTTGTTCATTTGTCACTTTTGCAACTCTCGTCTACTTGTGTTACGCGCTGTGCTGTTTGCATTGACTCCCACAGCTGCATACAGTCTTCATGGTAAGCTTTTTGTTGTCTATTGCTATGATGAAAGACATCTAATTAACTTCTCTGAAGAGTGCTGATGATGTAATTGCTACGCCTTAACACGCTTGACATTATAACGTAGGCTACAGCGTGGATCGGGAATAATGTTGTATTACTGGCCCTGCGAACGTCTTTGTATTAAATCTTGTTGAAATGCTGTATACTACAGATATATTACTTTGGCAACGTTTTCACTTATTGCCCCCAAACAGGAATACCCGAGGACCAAGACGTTGACCTTATTGTGTCCATTTGATTTTCTTTTTTAATGTCACTGGGATAAACAATAAATATGCATCTTTTAGCTGTTTGGTGTAAATGGACAAATAAACTCTAAACCATTGGCGCCTGTAATTGATTTATCACGACTGCCTTCTTTCACCGTCCCTCATTAGCGATGGTTTAGCGTAGAAATTGAGTTTAGCGTCCAACCATTGTTTTGCGCATTGGTGAAATAAGTCTTGCAGGCTCTATTTTTTGTGGAATAATCAAACTTTAAAGGTTATGCGATGATATATTTTGTTAAGCATGTTGACAAGAGATTTTCACTGTTTGAGTCACCTTTCAGTGATTGTCGGCAAAACACCATTTTGAACTTTCTCTGTGCAGGGAAGACCTGTCTAAAATAGTCAATTCTCATCACCGAGACAGGTGAGGTTGTGCTTGTAGTGAAAGCCTTCGGTGGTTTATAAATATTTGTTTCATAGCCTTTTGCATCGCTTGAATAAATTGTCATAAAATATAACTCCATAGAAAGGAAATCAGTCAAGTATTCAATTTTTGTACCTCGCATGAAAATAATCGACAAGTGTTTTTAATACATGACAACTACATGTAGTAAAATCCTGTGAGCCAATGAGAATATTTTATATCAATGTCATTTGATAAAAGTAGCATTTCCACCTGCTAAAACTGTCAAGGGGAGGTGGGGAGTGTTACATACCAAGACATAGGGGTAAGCACTTTTTCGGACTGGCGGCGATAACCAGTTCATAACGGACTGAGGCACATCTCAACAGTTTTTGTCCATGACACTATATTATGTGTCAGCTGTCAATTAACGGTCTTTCTTTAATCAGTGTCATTAATCTTTCTTTAATCAGTCTGATTTTAATGCTCTCTCAAGCGCTCCAGTGCTTGGCTATAATAAATGTGGGCTGGATATGTCACCCAAAGGGCACATCCTGGTAGAGCACATTTCACTTCCTAGAGAAATACGAACAATAACTTATGTGCATTCTCAGCTTTGGACTATAATGTGATGGCAGAGGCCAATCATCGTCCATAACTCAACTCCTCTGCTCGCCTGTGGCTCATATTCTAGAAATCCTACGAGGTTTCAAGAGCTTGCACATTTACGTTGGGATATTTGTCCAAGATCAATGTCAATTTTCACGAGTAATGTGGGAGGGAAATACCTACCGGGTGCCATTTTGCTGGGAAAACGGAAGTATGCTTTAAACATGTTTGACGTACAATAACATCCCTTGGGAGGTTAGTTGCTGCCAGGCTCTTCAGAGTTTAATTACATGAAAGGTCTCGTCTGAGGTGATCGAGTGTCACGGTCAGAAATATCAGGAGCCTGGTGGTCAGACTCGCTCAGTCCTGGAGTGGGAGGGCCTTGGCTAAATATTACTTGTGTAATTATCTTAGTCATGCAGCGTGAATTTCGCTCACACTTAAATAGGGGTTTATTTATCAAATGTATACAAACTGGCTTTTCTCTTTACCATTTTATGCATTTTTCTATTTTTACCGGACTGTAGAAACCGAGTCATATAGCATGTGGAAAATTTTCCACTGTAAGGAATGGACTTACTTTCAAAAAAAAGTCTCTTCTCGTGAGACAATGCGTTTTAGTTCAATTTTTATAAAATAGCCCAAATGGCACAAACTCCCCAGTTATGTGCTACACTTGCAGATCATTAGCAAATTGAAAGATCTTCCATTACAAAATCGTTAACTCAACCAGTTTCTTAGTGTTTTTACCCTTCTGAGAAATTATGAAAATTTTTACTCACTCTTGACCAATTGAAAGAAAATCTGCTATATTACGAGCATGTACACATAACTTTCCTTGAAGTCTTTATATACAAGATGAACTGTTCACTATAGGTATATATTCAGTAATCCCATACCGGCAACCAGCTATAATCAAATTGCAGCTCATTGCAGCCCGGTTTTATACGAGAGGTGAAAATGAACAAATGTACTTGATGGTCAAAGGTGAAATGTACCCTCTAGATGGGCCTTAATGACAAGACTATACCACACCATATATTATCATGTCAGCTTACCAATGTTTCGTTCGGGCACCTATTTCTCTCATAAGATTCACTCACTCGACAAGCTTGAAGCTTGTCCTCAATGATGATCTCGGTGTGAAGTCCAGCGAACCCAAAGAGACAGTAAAATCAGCGTTTCAATATTCGGCATCCTTAGCTCTCCTTTCGTTATCAATTCCACCGTCTTTCGAAGCTTCAACAGGTTGAGGGCCGCCATTTTTTTTTCATTTTCTGGGTTCATTGCTTCGTATCGGCTATGTTAATCGATGATCATTGGGAGGAAAATGGCAACATTGTGTTCATGGTATCATGTAGCTGAATATAGACAGTCTGTACCATGAACATTCGCCCCCTCACGATCAACTTGAGGAACGTCTGCTTCCTGATGTTCCAGCAGGCGTTGTGTGGTGTGTAATATGGTACACGAGATCTCACAGCCGTGTATCGTTGTCAGCTGTGACTCAGTGTGTTCCTCATCTGTTTCCTGATGCAGGTATCTGGTATCTCTGGTATCACCGCGTCAACGTGGTAGTCGATCTCTCACAGCAGTGTATTGTTAGCTCTGTGCCAGTCTCATTCTCGACACCTCAACAGCCGAAATAAAAAAAAAAAACCTTGCGCAAAGAAAGTGACGTCAATCACGTGCGGCTTAAGATGATAAAAGGCAGTAAAATTACCTGTAGTTAAACCCGGACTGATCCGACGTCCACTGGAGAATTACTGACTGTCCTCCGGCGATGTTTCGATAAAACGACATCTGTTCTGCCACACAAACTCCAATTTGCTGGATATAAAGTTCTGTGACTTTTTGTGATCGTGAAATTAGTTTTCCTTTCCAGACATTCCAACACTTTTGCCCAAGATAAGAGATTTAAACTGCGGTCGGTAGCAGATTTTCTTACGCAAGGCTCTAAATAATAAATGGTAAGAAGAAGAAAAGTGGAAGTTAAACCGCCAC
The DNA here is from genome assembly GCA_016165875.1 of Acanthopleura granulata. Taxonomy (NCBI): domain Eukaryota; kingdom Metazoa; phylum Mollusca; class Polyplacophora; order Chitonida; family Chitonidae; genus Acanthopleura; species Acanthopleura granulata. The sequence continues at coordinate 11,718,631 of JABBOT010000005.1, read as the reverse complement.
TAGGACTTTCGAGAATTCCAGAAAATCTCACACCACTGACTTTATTGGTCGATGACTGATGCACACAACATTTAAATTATAATGATTGGCAACACATGTGTGTATCCATTTGGGGAAGAACTGTCACATGCCGTAGAAAATATCTGAAATATTATGACGGTTGACAGTCCACAATCACCGTATGCACCGTTTGTCATATATTTATTAATATTAATGCCTTGTGACAGGTAAATATTCATTAAAATAGTTATATATCGATTTAAACCGGTATTATATTTAATCTAAGATGCAAAAGCTCCATTCACTGGTTTCGTATTTTTTTAAGCAAGCATCTATTGGCAGTCTCCAAACAGCATCTATGTTCAGTGTAGTGGAACGTAGTTAACGGTGTAAAATAACATCCCATAATTAACTCGTGTTTTGGCTCAACTGAGACTGGCCAAGGCGTGTTGCTGTGGGATCATTGGCGTCCTTATGAGCGTTGACGTGATCTTATATGAAGTTCATTGGAGTCCACTTGGTTTCCAATAGTATGACATGCACACTTAAACTTGCAAATCATGACGGAGGAAGTCTGTAAGAAATTTCGCCAATTATATGCCAAATTCCGGCAGTTCCTTCCTGACCCAGGTTCATTCCATCTTGAACCTTTCAACAGTCTCATCAGTGAAAGCAGTGAGACAAATACTGGCGAATGAGAAAGACTCTAAATGTTTTTCTTTGGTATATATTAAAAACAAAGTTATCAATGAAACTTACTTTATCTGAAACAATTTCAACGTTGCCTAAAACTTGTCTTAACTTCCACAAATATATGTTGCGATTTGTAGGAATCAGTTGAGGTAGTGCTCCTGTGTTACAAGAGAGCAATAGTCACCATTCTACGGCAAAGGATACCTCGTTGTGAACAGTGAATTCTTTAGGTGTTTTTACCAGCATCGCACAGATATATGCATAGGGATGTATGCTTGGATTTTACATCATAATCGGGCCTCCGTGGCTCAGTAGCTCAGCGCGCTAACCCCAGGCCCAGATACTTCCCACCAAAGCGGTCGCTGTGCGTTCATGCCTACAGAATGCTAGCTTCCTCTCCGGACGTACGTGGGAAGATCTGCCAGCAACCTGCGGATGGTCATGCGTTTCCAGAGGGCTCTGTCCGGTTTCCTCCCATCACAATGTACAGGTAAAATATTTTTGAGTACGACACAAAACACCAATAAAATAAATAAATCAAATAAATTTATGGCACTCAACAATTGTTCAGTTAAGTGACGGCAATCGAGTGATTGGAATGTAGCTTATACCACGTGTTCTTGTGGCAGGGCGAGTCCAAGGCACCAAAGAGCTATTGCCACTAGAACACAATACCAAAGACACCAGACATGACACCTCAACGATTCACTTCATATTCTCTAAGCCCTTGATGCTGAGTGCTAGACAAGGCAGCAACAAGCACCATAGCGAAAGTCTTAAGTATGAAGCGACTCGGGATTGATCCCAGATCTCCTGATACCCCGAGGTAATGGCTCTAAGTAGTACTTCACTTAGGCAGTTTGCACATTTATAAGAGAATGGTAAAACTCTTGCTTGCATCTCTACCTCAGTTAATTTTGAAGCATCCCCAGAGTGGTGTTCTGCTCAAAGTTTTCGATCTTTTGTGCTTCAAAAGTGACAGTTGTATCAACAGAACACTGACTCTTCATATGAGCCTGGTGCTGCTAGGCAAACTACCACGAAAAATCATGAATAAACATTGTCAAAATAGACTACTTCAAACCGAAACTTCAACTGGGTGTTAAAGGCGTTAGCAGTAATTTGTAAATGATTGGGGAGTAATTCTGAGCGTCTAAACAGGGATTGGGACGAGGGTGGTTTTACCCAATATCATCACAGGTCCTGGACAGCTTTGACTGTAACGTGTAACGTGAGAGTGGGCTACATGGGGAACACAGGAAGTGGTCTTATTGGACCGGAAGGGGACATTTGGTTGGTTAACAACGCTAATAAATAGTCTAAACACTTATCCCATCCAACTAAGCTCGATTGTTCGAGGTCATTGTGAATGTCCTTTGAACGTAGATCTCGACGACCGCTGGAAATAATGCCTTCCCAGGGCGGATATTCTGGAGGAGATTGAACGGCTGTGCTATGCACACGGAGTACAATGTGCCTTGCTGTCAGACTGATAACAGACTGAGCATTTCCTAACAGCTCTCTAGGACACCGGCTTACGATAACCGTGTAGGGTGGCCAAACAGGTTTTCAACAGCGACTCACGCAATAAATATAGTGCAACTAAAGTATAACTTGAATGAATTTTAGTCTTGCACAATCAGTGAAAAGTGGTGGGGGCTTTATTAGCTATAATCTGTATAAAACGGTAATTAATCCTTGGATATTAATCGAGCTAATCAAGAGATCACCGCGCCCGGCGAGATAACTGATCATTCTGCTAAAAGTGGGTCACATCCCAAACTTTCAAATCTGCATTTAGACAAATATTATTACCTACATGGCTACTGAGTGAAAGGATACGAAACAATATTAAGCCTAATATTGCAGGAGACGTCAGCCGAGCCTAACATGAGGCTTACTGATTCCAGATATTTTCGTATCCTTTCACTCAGTTACCATGTAACGAATTTTTTCCCTCGGAAGGCCCGAAAACTACAGTGAAAATTTATTCTTGAAAAACAAAAGAAGCTTCAACAAGAACTTAGCTTTGGGTCGAGGAGATCTGAATTATACCAAGCAGTAATCTGGATTATTATGACGGCATAACGTTATTCACAATGTTCATTCATCATTCCTTTGTTGCGTTGTGTCGTTGGTGTCATTGTTGTGTCATATTTTACCTGTGACGTCATGGCGTTCTCCCTACTGTTCTGCCATCAGATGCATGCAGTATCTGCTGCAGGGTATAGAATTATACCTGTCTGTCACGTGGCCATTACTATCCAATCAAAATGGAGGATTTTCTCTGGTGCGGGGTAAATATGCACACGTCTCCATGTAGAAAAACTTGCCATTGGTCTTCATTTTTATCTATTTCTACCAGAGAAACATGAATACGGCTGCACTTGCCATTCACTGATTTTCAGCAGGAATATTTAGGTTCCGTCTATCCATAGCCCAATTCCTTGTCAGATTTCCACCTCTCATCGCCATCCATTGGCCATCAGGTTTCTATCAGCAAGTGCAATAGCTTAGCATTTGACGGTTTGTCACTTTTGAGATGAGAACTTCATCATTAAATTTAAATTGGGTATCTTCAACAGTGGTATTTTACACCCTGCATTGGAGGGAGACCTTCAAGTGATGAAAGTATTACTTTCTACAATGTGTCAAAACGAAATAAGCAATCATCTGCCAGTACTAAGTTTTTGTAATTCGAAACATGAACCCTTGGGCTCTAGATTTCCTTAGCTAATCCTCTGAGCAGTCAGACGTTTTGTGTAACCGTAGACTTCCAGTGTTGACCATCATGTTCTTGTCTTTGAGCTGATTTGTGGAAGGCGTCATATTGACAACTTCAATAATCTTTTCCGTGATGCCAAGTATGCTGCCAAGACAGGGTTTGTTCACTTGTAACCGTCAACGATTGGCTTACCCCGACGATTTGCTCACTCGCAACGCCCTTTTCACAGCCGAGAGCATTTGGCCTCATTGAACTTGCCATTCCTCTCCTTACACAACTGCGTCGTGAAGCCACAGAAAACGAACGGTTATGTGTCTGAGACATCAGACAAATTGTCATCGGCCTCTTAGCGATCAAATCCTTTTCCAGGAGTAGAACAACAACGGTAAATGGATGGAATGTTTGTTGTTGGGAGCATTCCCTTAAATGTCAGTCCCTTCTTAGGCAGCCATTCCATTGAAGCCTCAGCGTATAAATCTTCGCGCAAATGTAACAGAGATTAATGGAGTACAATGCTAAGGATATTAGTTGATCTTCTTTCTGGTCGGACAAAATCATTTGCGTGAGACTATTGCGATTGACCCTGTTACCTTCACCCTTGCGTACCAATCATACTCTTCAAACTCACCAAAGATTCACCCTTAGTTTTTAATTTTAACTAAATTTAATTTTTAACCACACTGAATCCATGAGGAAAAGTAGCCAATGTTCTGTTTTGGACTTTTTGGCCCTTTTCGTGTTGCCTAGGCGTTTGTTTATAATACGGAGCCTATTTCTAGTCTATTCGGCGTCTCAAGACGGCCATCAGTGCATCTGTCTTTATTTCTAACTTGAACCAATAAATGATTCGGTCACTCTATCTAAGTAACAACACATCTGCTAAAGAATCATCAATCCCAGTGAAAGATTAAGAACCTCCCCTATAAGGAGAGCACAGGGATTTTCTCACAGTGCGAGAAATTTGACACTTTTCTCCTTTGTCGTGAATTTCCATGAGCGTGGTAATGGTGTACATGTACCTTTACGGTCATCAGCCATTAAATGCCCTGGCTGCATTACGAGTAGCGTAATCAGACAAGAGGATAAACTGAAATGAGTTAAATCATTATTCCAAAGCATGATACAGACTTGAGTTGACCTTGAGAATTTTCCACCTACATTGCATGTCAACCAATGAAACCGGGGTAAACCATTATCCCACGAGCCCTATCTTCTCCTTTTAAATACACAGTTAACAATATTAGCTCGGGATTCCAAATTCTCTTTCCCCGGCCGTCATTTACGCCCTGCCTTTACCACAGACTCGCCCCGTTACACATATGTAGAACTGGCGAGGAACGGTCCTATATCTTGTAGATAAAAGTGTCACGCTTTTGGATGTGTTGCAAATTTTGCATTTTTTATGACCTGCGATACGATGTATGTTGTTGAAATATGCTGCAGGTATGTTATGAAAATAGGACCTAAGTCCCACACTGAAGAATGCACAATCCCCAGAGCGTTTGGGAAGATAAGATAATACGGCCAAACTCTGCTTAGTGATTGGACATAGGCATCCTGGTCGTCATCATACTAAATGTAAGAAGAGGGAAGGAGATGATTAATCTCACTGGTTTACACCGTCAGATTGACAGCAGATATTTAGCGGCGCCCACAGACTAGATAGCCACGCGATAAGACATGTAACTTTTGTTAGGTGCGATACGAATGCACCACTGTAGCAGGGATAGTTAGCTCGCAGGAAATACCAGATAAATTCTCATTCGTTTTCGCTCAGTTTTCAAATATTGCGTTCATCAAGGGGTCTTATTTAAAATATGCCAAATTATACGTGGTCAGATGGAAATATCATAATGCCGCCAATATGTACCAAATCCACTGGAAATCACTGCGCGAACAACACAAATTTTCTGGCAAAGCAAGATGAGTCTCCAAATGCTTTTTTCCCTTACATAATCAGAGCTGATGGTGTCTGAATTCGTTTAAGTATGATTTGAATGTTTATGCTAATACTAACAACTATATGCATCGTTCAAATCTTATATACAGAATAAGCCTCTATGCCATGTTGTTTTACATAATTTTATAAATGTTTTTTTCTTCGCAGTGTACCAGTCAAGTGTGCCCTCTCCTGTTCTATTTCAGCACAGACGCTACCCCACCGAGTAATCGGTATAATTATCGACTATTTACACCAACGTAGCTAAAAAGTGGTTTAAGGATGAACTCCGTACATATGATACACACGCTTGTACGATAAAACTGACCATTTTTGGGTTGTGAATATGATTAAAATCATTGGTTATGCTGGAGTTTTATATGTAAATTTTCACGAATTTCTTTACAATCCAAGTACATCATTACTTTACATACACTGACAGGTTTTTGCATGTACAAGGGTTTTTTTCTCTTTAACTTGATGACATTTTTAGTTGCTACCAGCATGGTCAAGCGCTGCTCGTCCGACAAGCTGTTTGCACCAACTGGGGTATTTTTATGACGTTTTGTGATTCACCAGAAATAATTTGGGACCGGTCGGTCCGTCATTTATGCATGTATGTATTTTCCTTAAACTTACCCAAAGCGTATCAAAAGCAAAATTATCTGATGACAATTTATATTAAATATGCTAAATGCCTTACACTAGAAGCATTCTGTAACATAGTGTTTTCTGTCGACAGCATGCGAATCGATGTAGACTTAGCATACGTTTTTCCACTTCACGTCGTCAGGCGACTAATGGGTGAGGACAATAAAATGCGCAAACCCTTCTGTTTATGGCTTTTTGGAGTCGGATTACTAAAGGTGTTGCGTTATCGAGGTGGATGGAGGACGGTTATTGTTGAATATAATGATGAATATCATGGAGTTATCAAGGAATGGAAAATCAAGGTTAAGCATATACATCAAATCATGGGAACCATTCTGTTGCATTTAGGTCAATGGACTAATTATAGGTTATTTACTCTTGTACGCCGCTTGAAGCAGCTTCGAGCGATTCTCACCAACCACAATCCAGTAAATAGATGCCACATCCAAGCAGTGAGCCAGTAAGTGTCCCAGTTCCACTGCCCTCATTCCTGAATACTACCTGTAAGCCACATGTACTGCTATTGTGTGACAGCTAAAAGGAAGATTAAGAAAATTCGTACTAAGTCTATCACAAAAAAGAGAATAAAGCTGAGCTAATCATTACATAGCCCTGGAGACTTAACCTATTAGAAGACATGATTTTCCAGAGTAACCCTGGCTGATTGCTTCAGACAGCTACAAGTTGTTCTCTATTCATCTATTGTTATTTCGTATTGATCAGGGATTAAAACTTCTGGGGAGCCGACGTGAACTCATCCAGTCCCTTAACACGTATGGCTTGGTTTTTTAAAAAGATATCCTAATATACATATGATTGCACAAAGCCGGTATTAAAGTGGAGACAGAAGACAAATAATGTTTCTACTGGCGTGCCAAGCAATCTAAGTGAAACCCACAGGTACCTGTGACGAAAAGTGGTATATTTTTCAGTATTTGCACTCTTTGTCGATCACGTTATCATTCGCATCTATGGTATTTCTCTTGGAGTCTTGCGATTACCTAACCTTCAGAAAGCAAGGGAAAACAGTGACATTCAAAATAAGCATTATATATTTACTTGGGAGACTTTCGGGGAATAAGATATTCCCTTCATCATTAACACACAATATACATTCACACTGTTGGGAAAGCTCTCTCCAATTCTGTTATTTCTACAAGGGTTTTACAACTATATTCGTTTTATTTAATTATTTAAATAATTTATTTAATTTATCTTTAATTATTTTTTTTTATTTATTTGATTGGTGCTCTACGCCGTAATGAAGAATATTTGCCTCATACGACGGCGTCCAGCATTATGGTGAGAGAAAACCGGGCAGGGCCAGGGGAAAACCCACGACCATTTGCAGGTTGCTGGCGGAACTTCCAACAGGAAGCATGAGCTGGACTTGAATTCTCAGCGACCGCATTGGTGAGAGGCATGGGATTATAACTGCGCGCTGGCGCGCTAACCTCTTCGGCCACGGAAGCCCCTGCGTGATATAATGTCAGCTCATACATGAAGTGATATCAAACAAAGCTACAATTTGTGAACACCCAACTGGGGATAAATTTATTTATTTGTTCTTTGATTGGCGTTTTACGCTGTACTCACTGTTATTTCACTTATACGACGGGTGTCAGCATTATGGTGGTAGGAAATAGCACAGAGCCCGGGGGGAAACCCACTGCCACCTCCAGGTTGCTGGCAGCCACAGTGGCAAATGTTCTATGAAATGTTGTACCGAATGTATGCCGCTATACCCTAACAGACATCGCTTTGATATAATGGAAATGAACAGATGTGCTTGGAGATCAAACGTGAAATGTATTCGCTGTCTTAGAAGGTTTGACCTTTATGACGAGGCTGTACAGCACGTGACATTATTATTTTAGTTTATCGTTGTTCCGTTCGGGCATCTACGTGTATTCCTCCACTGAGATTAACTATGTCACGATGCTATAAGCCAGCTTCGGTGTGAAATCGACTGAATGCAAAGCGAGACAGTAAATTAGTGTTCCAATATCCGGTAGGCGCTGATCACCTGCCGTTATCATCTCCCTTGTCCTTTAGAGCGACAACGATGGCGAGCCTTAGCCGTTTATTATTTTCTACATCAAGAGAAATGGGATGGGTTTGTTTTATTATCAAAGCACTGGTCAATGTAATGAAAATACCAACCCTTTGGCATCGTCCTTGATGCTCCTGTTTTTCTAAATACATGTACCATATAACTTGTAGTATATAGAGTGACTGTAAACTGAACTCAGAATCTCGCACAGATCAAAATAACCTCTATAATTGGAGATTGTAAGCCTGTACTCCTCTGTTTACCAAGAAGAGTGACAGCAGCACAGAAGAAGACGTGTATAAAGTCAACAAGCTTTACATAGGTTGTGTCGGTCGTGACGTGGACAACACACCTATGGCTCAGTGGCAGTTAGCGGCTACACGTGAACATTTGTCCTCAGGTGGTTAGGGATAGGGTTTGCCAGGCGAGTGGCTTCGGTGGCTCCGTATTTGGTAGGAAATACATTGTTTTTTACACTGTTAAGTTATCGTTTGCCCGTCTTTCCCATAAATGGAGTGGGAAATTACTGGAGAACATTTTCGCAATAAGCAGGATGTAGCCACCAGTCTTTCACGTCTAGCTTCTTTGTCGTTTTTGGCAATGAAACAGTGAAGGCCTCTGCTCGAGTTTTAGCAGTGATATACATACCCGCGTGTTCTGTGTCACTGCAATGATTGTCCAAGATGAAGCCAACTGTATCACGCACAAAACTACATCGTGCGTACACAGCTTGTGACCACTTAGTGACGAATTAGTGATTAACTTCTTTTCTTAAGGCGATTTCACTCCACAAAAGACGAAGATATATTTACCGAACGAGTGAATACTATATTGGAAGATGCAAGTGATTGCTAGACACTTTAGGTCATATAATGGCCACACATAACGGGCTGTAATTTTGATAGAGAGAGAGAGAGCTTAGAACAAAAGGAAAACAAAACAGAATCTTCCATAGTATTCGCAATAAAAGTTGCTACATTGTGGAGTTTTTTAATCCTGTTTTGGCGTGGATAGAGGATTACCTTTAATGTGTGCTGAAATGTTTCACAGCGAGCTAGCCCTACAAAGAATTGCATACGTACTACAGCGTATAAGACTGACCTGAACCCGTGAGAGATAAGAAGGGATTCATTTTCATGTCGCATACTAAATTTTCTATGACGTTATCATGACCTTATACAGTTACTGTTTCTCTTAAACTGCCCTGTTATAACATTTTCGTAAAAAATCGCGAGTAAAAGGCCTGGCGACAAGATGTCAGGTGTTTTCACTGTAAAATAACGGCCATAATGGCCGTAATGTAATCATGTGAAATAATTGTAAATCCCACACACATCACCTGTTTCCCTAGTTTTCAGCGTTTTGACATTAAGGCGACTTGAGTGGTAAACTCGTAGGAATACGAGTGTCATAAAACTTTTCAAACAGTCTGCAGTCAAAATAGATATAAATCGGTTAACCATTGCATCAGCTCTTGGTATTTTACGCAAGACTTCCTGTTAACATGAATATAAACGTTACATGCAGTTGACAGTAAAACTGACAGTGTCAGGTGCGTTTATTTCACTTTTATCGCTTTGCTTTGCAATCACATCACAGTAAAGCAGGCCCTTTTATGAACAAGTGACAAGTAGTTCCCTTTTCTCTGCATCTGAGGTGCCACAGAGGAAAATGCGTAGAAATGTACGTAGAAAACCCAATCAAGAATGGGCCATAAGCTAAATGATTTATGTTCACAATCTCATATCTGATGGGGCACAATTAAGTCCAAAGTTCAAAGCGAGCCGTGTATCGTAACATTCGCAGTGACAGCTACCACACCAACACAATTAATTTTCACTTTAAGTATGATGTAGTTGAAAACTAAAAGATCTTTCAAGAGAGTTTTAATGACATCCAAGTTCTACGCACTTCGTAGCTTAATCTCACGCTATAAAAGCAATGCCACTCAAATATCCTCAGAGGCCCCTGTGATGAAATCCAAGAGACAAGATGACATAACAGCTGGAGTGCGGCTCACTGGTCGAGTTCCAATTATGTTTGTTAAACTGTGACCTGTCAAGGGATTTTTTCAAGAGCTCCTGGCTGTCTTTGGAAAATATTAGACTTGTTGCAGCTGTCAGCAGTACACTTGAGAAACATGTGTAGTCGGTCAGTTAGATTTCACGTCGTAATTTACTCGAAACAAGGTAATACCAAGAACTTAAAACACCAGAACGCGATAATAAAGTTGAAAAGGTTCCGCCTCACCCAAGCGGTCTTACACGTACACAGGAGTAAATCACATCATCTGACATCTGCAGCATGAACGCGGCCGCTACTGGTGGCATGTGTTTGGGCGAAGTACACAATTTCTCATTTTCCTATTTTTGCCTTCTCATGTGTTCGTTTTTTCACGTTTCCATCCTTTAATTTCATGACGCTGTCAGCCTGCGAGCTCCACAGCAATGCTTTCTTGTTGCTGCGTTCTTATTTTTTTGGTGCTTTCTTCTTTTCGTGTTCGCATTTTCATGTTTTCCCGAATTAGTCTTAAGAAATAAAGAAACCACGAAATCAAACAAATTAGTCACCATGCATATGCATATACGATTCATTGCGAAGGCACCTACATGTACAGGCATCTGCCTGTACGCTGGTGCTGTGCGTAAGCCATCGCAGCAGAATTGCCGCTGTGACGCAATCTGTCATCTAGACACAATTTGATATTGGGACACAATTTACAATTGCAACAAGGTATGTCTTCTAGACACTCTTTTCCATTGCCACAATTTCTTTCTTTTACAAATATACAATTTGTCATTGTCACCAGACATAATTGTCATCAAAACACTGTCGTTGCCGTGGTTTTCAAGACAAAGGTTGGCATTTTCATCAATACACAATGTGCGATTGTCATCAATGTCATCAAGCCCAAATGAGCCATTGTCATCAAGGCGCAATTTGCTATTGTCATCAACACACAATTCACCATTGTCATCCAGATAGGATTTGCCACTGTCGTACAAACACAACTGGTCATCTGGTCTTCTATTCAGGCAAGTATGTCGTAAGAATATGACAGATAATTTAATTGATTGTTTGTATTTCAATGAGTTACATGAAGAGAAAATTAACAAAAAATAGTCAGAAATAAACGAGTTGCTTAAGAAAATGAAAGGGAGGAAATTACACCTACATTAAACCGGGAATGATTTGGCGTCCACTACACAATTACGAACTGGCCTCAGGCGACAATTCGATAAATAGCATCTTATCTGCCTCACAAACTGCAATTTGCTAAGGATAAAACTCAGTGACATTTTATGGTTGTGAAATTAGCTGTCCTTTCCAGACAATGGAACACTTCTATCCAAGATAATAGATTTAAACAGCAGTCGGTAGCTGATTGACTTGCGCAAGGCTCTGAGCAATTACTGCTGACGAGAAAAGCGGAAGTGAAACCGCCCCAAGGACTTCCGGGAACTCCAGAAAATCTCACGCGACTGATTCCATTGGCTGTGCGATGACTGAAAAGACATGGCCTTTCGAAATAGTCTCTGGTAATCAGTGGCTCTATCTGTTCTGGGTGAGACCTAGACAGATCAATGTTTTGGAACTTAGACCATGATAGTTGACCGTCCACCTTCTGCAAATGAAACCTTGTCTTTCATGTTGTCTTATCACTATTTTTTCTTAAAGCTTATTTGTAACAGTGGCAGATGATATGTCATTTTTACGACCAACATGTAAATATCTGTTAAAGGCAGGTGTTAGTCTATTTCTGAAAAAAGAATCTGAAAATAGTAATAATTCTGTGGATAATGGACGCTAGATGGTGGCAAATAAAGTAGAAAACAACCTTCATTACTGTGTTTTGATGCAGCCAATAGACATCTGGTAATTGTGATTGTGATACAAGCGTCATGAAAAGTACTTTTTATCACTTTAGCTATAAAGAAAAGCACGTATTTTACAGACACGTAAACGAATTTTACTGCGCGTAACCTATTTCTTAGGCTTCTTGTCTGTGTTTCGACTATGCGTCCGCTGAACATTGAACAGTAACAGGTATCCAAAGGATAACCATCATTTATCTCATCCGGAGAAAATCTCTTTGTCACGTGTGGTAAGTTTCATCAGTTATTATCCAAATGGCCCGTCAAGAGCTGAGGTGGCTTAGTATAGGACCGATGTCAAAATGGTAGCTTCATGCTTGAAGTATATCACTGAGAAAGAAGAGTATGTGAACTTCATGTGTGACTGGGTGTGACTAGATGTAAGAGGGGTATAAGTTGCTACTTTTTACACGCTACATGAACAGTTAAATTTAAACCTTAACTGATTGACAATCCGGTTTCACTGGCTACCTCTGACCATTTGCCTTCATCCACTGTGCTGTAGTCTTTTATACTGATGGTTTTACATTAGAATCTGGTAGTTTTATTTTATTACGTAGATTGGTTTGCGGATATCTTTGCGGCACTGGAAGGGGGGCTGACTTTCCTTTCCTTTGACTGACTTTCTGATGATTTCACAAGTCGTATTTTCTCACACACCAGGGACCCAGCGAGTCTGACTATCAAGGTAGCCTTGAAATTTGAACTGAGACACAAGTTTAACATACCGTAGATCTTTCACGTAATTAAGCCCTGAAAAGACTGTCTGCAAGTAAACAGGAATTCTATATCTCAGATTTGTTAAAAGCATATTTCCCTTTTCCCAGCAGAACGTCACCCAGTAGGTATTTTCTTCACATGTTACTCGTGAAAATTGATAATGATTACTCACCAATTCCCAACATAAATTTACAAAGTCACGAAACGCCGTAGGGGCTCTAAAACATGGACCAGAGGCAAGCAGAGGAGATGAGACATGGAAGGGTAATTGATCTTTATCATTATTCTGTAGTCCAAAGGTGAGGCGGCACACGTCATTGTCCCTGTAGGAAAAGTGAGATGCCTTCTGTAGGGATATGCCGTTTTAGGTTTTGATAAGGTTTGGCAGGTGAGTGCCTGGGATCACGTGCTTTTCATTTGGAGATGGCTTGTAACTTATTGTTTCTAACCCACTCCCAGTGTATTACCAGAGAAAAATTCATAAACTCTGACGTTTCTCTTTGTTGTTTTGACGTTCATTCAATAAAGGAAACAGAGCCAGATCTTTCTTTGATAGACACATTCTTTTTTGTCTGTAACACCGCAGTGTTTGTCCAATTGCTCCTGTTAGAATGCCGCACACAATGTGTGAACGCGTTGTTGCCGAATGGAATAATTGAGGGGTATTTGACATTTGAGAGCCATACATGGCCATCAACAGGGTGAGGTATAGCATACAAAAAGACAGGAAGAGATCACTAACATGGACCACAAAAAGACCACATATATAGTCGTTTGAAAGCTACCAATCATCTACTGGCGCCAAGGTTTGGTATCAGCAAAGACAGAAGAATTTTAATATTTTCTTATTTAAAGCTGAACAACACCTTGTTTGCCAGAAGATTCTCACAGTAACTTTTTTTTCATGCCATACGCCCCGCTCCTATTAAAGGCAGAAAGAAGGGATCGAAATTTCTGATTGCTTGGGTAAAGGGTGCAAAACGAAAACACAAAAAACGAAATAGAGAACAAATCTAAAAAAACAGGATGGCCAAGAACTATAAAAGACAGCAAAGTTAGGGTATTTTCCGCATTTAAACCTGGAATGATTTGACGTCCGATTTAGAATTACTGACCCTCCTCAGGCGATAGTTTGATAACACAGCATCTTATCTGCCACACAAACATCAATCTGCTCGCAATAAAGACCTGACGTTTTTGGTGGTCGTGAAATTAGCTTTCCTTTCCAGACAATGAAACACTTTTACCCAAGATAATAGGCATAAACCTCAGTCGGTAGCTGATTGACTTGCGCAAGGCTCTAAACAATTACTGCTGACGAGAAAAACGGAAGTGAAACCACCCCAAGGACTGTCGGGAATTCCAGAAATCTCACGCCACTGATTTCATTGGTCATGTGATTGATGACTGATCAGACACACCATTTAAAAATAGACTCATTTGTAACCAATGTCTGTACCTGTTTTGGGTAACGCCTAGACAGGTCAGACGTTCTGGAAATTAGTAGATAAGTACATAGTTGACGGCCGACCTTCTTCGAATGAAACGGGTTTATTTTACACAAAATACTTTTGTTACGACTATATATTTAACGTTTATCTTTAACACCCGCAGACTCCGTGTCTTTGGTTATGAGTTAAATATGCATGAAAATCAGCCGCCACTCAATTCGAAGACAACATTTATTTCTTCAGCACTATTTACTTTTTATTATTTACCTACATGTACATATATCTCGTTAACCCGGGCGTTTACTCACACCTCTAATTCATCATCAACTTTGCTTTAAAACAGTCCAAAAGGGCCCGCTTTTGTGATGTCAACAAAAATTACCATACTCGTTCCTTTTACAGAAACAGTTCTGATTGTGATGAAACCTGAGGTTGGTCGTGGGTTTCTCCCGGCTCTGCCCCATTTCCTCCCACCATAATGCTGGCCGCCGTCGTATAAGTGAAATATTCTTCAGGACGGCGTAAAACACCAATCAAACAAAACAAATAAATAAATCATTGTGATGAAAGAGTACAATAGCATATCTCTCACAGAATATAAAATCAGCGACAACAAAATATCTTTTACGAACAATGACAAGTGGTTCCGTTATTTATTTCATTGACGTTAAATACTGTATCAAGATTTTTTCATTTAAGTGGGAAAATGGGTTAATGAGTGGAATGCCTGGAGGAGATTATCCACCGTGGGTAGGTACCGGAGAAACCAGTCATTCTAAAATCACCGCTGAAGCAGCTGGATCTGAATTCGAACTCGCGATGTCATGGATTTTGCAGGTTTTAACCATCTGTGCAAACAGCGGACCCCGCATGCGGCTTCCTGTCTTTCTATGACCATATTCATGCCATTAATTTGTGGTAATGTGAATCTGAATGCCGATCCCAGAAGGTAGCAAATCAAAGGTCACTTGTTCACAATGGGAGAGTGGTCTTAATTGAAACTTGACAGTCTTTCATAAAAAATACAGCCAGTTTTTTCAGGATTTTGCTAGTTTCTTAGTCCTGATTTCAGTCAAACGTGCTTTTTGTATTTGTGTTCACGAAACAAGGCGTTTTCTTGCCTTTAAGAACTGGACCATCATGACATTGAAATGATATGGTTTGGTTATTCGCAAAAAAAGCCTTTTTTTGTCTGTAAAGCTCGGACCATCAGGGCAATGAAATTATATGGTTAGATAATTCCCGAAACAAGGCTTTGTCTTTTGTCTAAGGACCAGAGCATGGTGACAAAAATCAGAAAAAAAATACTAGAACCAATTGTCTAGCATTATTCATTGTATTGGAATACTAATCAATCCAAAGCAAAAATTGTCTGGTATTATTCATCCTATTGGATCGAACCACTTGACAGATGATTAAACCAGATCTGTGACTAGTACCCTGCTAGACTCAGCTATTGGCAACAAAAGAGAAGTAGTGTCCTGACAGTGACTTTTGCAGGAATCATCATCGTGTGTTATCTATATATCAGTACAAGTCCTCGGCTCCAATGTTACAGACAAAAATGCTAGACAAAATAGAAAGTATTGAAATAGCACGGCTATAACAAATCATTATCCCTATGTCAACTACACTGGATTAAATTTCAGCTGATGAAATCATATAATTAATGTAGCAAAAAAAGTACATTCCTAGTCACCCCCTCACAATTAGCATCAACATCTAAACCGAAACGAAACTAAGAAGTAAACATCATAAAAGAAATTCATGTAAATCTCATGTAAACAACGAGTGTAATTTTAATGTATGAAGTGTGCCAAGCAGTCAAAGAAACATATTCCGGCTGCTAAACTATAGAATCTGGAAACAACGCAAAAATATCTCACCCACATGGCTCATCCTTTAGAAGACATTTCACTTATCAGACACGCACAAAGAATGACGTGCCATTTCTTCTTTGGACTGCAACATTATGGTAAAGGTCAATTATTCATCCGTAACTCATCTCGTCTGCTTGGCTCTGATGGATCTTCTAGAGCTCCTACGGCGCTTCAAGAGCTTGTAAATTTTATCTTGGGAATTCATCTGTAATCAATATCAATTTTCACGTGTAGATATGTAAAGGAAATACCTAGCGAGAGACGTCATTCTGGGGAAAGGGAAATATGCTTTAAACAAGGCTGACGTACACTAAGATCCCCCGGGAGCTTAATTGCTGACAGGGTCTTCGGCGCTTAATTACTGGAAAGGTCTTGGGTGAGGTAATCGTGTGTGTCAGTCAGAATTTCAGAAGCACCTGTTCAATGATGTTCAGACTCTCTGACTCCCTCGTGTGCGAGGACCTCTGCAAATCAGAACTTGTGAAATCACCAGACTTTAAATCATGCAGTGTCAGTTCCAATTACACTTAAGCTATATCTACTAATCCTTATAGTAAATATAGTCATCCTGATATGCATGCACATATCTATCTCTGACCCTCTGGTGACGGAAGAGGAGGTATCTGTGTCCAACTGCCTCGCTAGATGATTGTAAGAAAAACAGATAGAAACTTGCGCGAAAAGACTGGCCGTTTGATTGTGAACGATAACCTCTCTTTCACGCCCTTCCACCTGGCATCCATTAATCCCCAACGGTTTTTTTTTCTGTGAGCCTTTGTCTTTTGATTTCGAATATTTACCAACATCCAATGCGCCCATCTAAGTGCATCATTGAAACGACACTGCGAATATACCTTCATCAGAACCAAACTTTAAAGGGAAAATTTAGTGTAAAGAAAACCAAATAATGTTATAAGGAAAGCAAAAAGAAACTATGAGGCAATAAATGACATAGCAGGCAATCGATCAGCTTTCTTTGTCGATCAATAGGTTTACCTTGGTAAAGGTAGCAATGTCGGAGAGGGAAAGTGATAAACAAATGGCTTTTTCACCTCTCAGCCTTACAAAAGAGCAAACAAAAAAAAACAGGAAGACGTTTGAATAAGTTTAATGCATATATTTGAACAAAACAGACAAATAGCACAACCGACAATAATGTACAAAAACAATACAGATGATTACAAAAATATATAGTTGATGATATACTGATGATAACTTCCAAATCCGGACGGACAGTTCACGTAATTATGGAATCCGCGGTAATTCTACAAACGAAGGATGACAGCCCTGTAAGTGACAAACAGCAGTGGGCACGGCATACTGACGATGGTTTATAAGCAACTCCCTGCCAAGGTGCAACTTCCCAGGGCGGACGGGTTGACAATAGCGTCCGTTATGCCCAGCTGGCGATGTATGTGTCAGTCCTCGAAATATACACAAAGTCACTTTCAGGATAAACTGCGATGAAATGTACGTCACCGCAAAAAGAGACAATGAGCGATACAAAAATAACGTCTCAGAAAAATAGCAAGAGACTATACACAAACTCAGAAAGTGCTACAAAAAAATGGAGTAATCTCCAATCCCAGCAAAATCCCTCAGTGTAGACGAGAGTAAATATCACTGCTGTCAAATGGACATGAGAAAATGACTGCAAACTTCACAACTTCGTCGCTCATATTTATAGACTGACCCGGTTTACGCCAAAAAATTTTAAATACAATATTTTAAAGACGGTGTTCACAATACGTTATCTTCTGGGCATTCGAGATTTTCAACAATTTATCATGTGGCGATTGACAAATAGTTTTAGATGAGTTTACAATAGGTGTGGAATGAACAAACGAGCTTGGTGATCAAACGTGAAATGTGTCAGAGGCTTCTGAAAGGGGACTTGGCCTCTGTGACTGCCTGACAAGGCCATACACCATGCTGCATTATCTCAGTTTACCGTTGTTTCATTCCGGTTTCTGTTAGTGCAATGAGACTCTCTCAGTCCACAAACAATAAGCCAAGCCTTCAGTGTGAAGTCAAAAGAAACGAACCTTGTATTTCTTTCAAGACAATGGTAAATGTAGCGAAGCTGTCATCCAGATCATTTTCGTAGTTGTTGCCCTCAATATCATAAAACTGGATAAAGATAATCTTCTCCTCCCCCACAGCTCAAAATAGCTAGCATATATCTGTTTGCTATAGGGCTCTATTTGTTTTATTAGATACAGAAGAATAAAAACACGTGCGGTGTACAGACAGAGAACATTCGTCACGTAGATACTACACCTGTGTTTCTGGCTCAATTAGCGGCCACAGGTGTATAGAGATGCTCGTTTAGGTGAGGATAAGGGTGTCTGGGATGGCTTGATGCGTTGAAAGACATCATTCGGTAGTGTAGTAGAGTTTGCATTGGATGGTGGATTGCAAGTTATCATTTGCAGCTCATCCTCACTTTGGAGAGCTTTTCCGCCTTAACCAAAATGTAGAGCCTAACGGGCTGTGCTGTCGTCTTCATATCAAATACTGAAAGCTTCCCAAGATAAAACAGTCTTTTCTTCTGTGAGTAGCTGCAATACTTCGTTTCTCACACATCTGAAGTAGTTTCTCACGCCTAAAATACTCAGGAATACTGTAAATAGACAAACCGATCTGGAATGAACCCTAAGATAAAAGATTGGTTTTGACAATGACATTTCTGTGAGGATGTACTAAATACTAAATTAAAAAGTTCAAGGCAAAACCATGAATTGTAACATCCTCCATTGGTTCGGCCAGTACAATTAATCTGTCAGCTTAAGTATGATTTGAGAGTAAAAGATGTTTTATAAGAACTTAGTAAAACCCATGATGTTAGCACCTCAAAGCTTAATCGATATTTTATCAAAGCTGTACTACTCAATTATCTTCGGAGGCCCTTCTGATGAAATCCAACGGACGGCATGATGACATTCCCAATGCTGTTTACTTAACGGAGAAGAAAATATAAAAATGATGCCAAAATCAGATGAAAGAGAGTCAAAACTTATGCTCAAACATTTTCTTATATATTATTTTTTTTTCTTCAAGAGGAAAGGGTATTTGGAAATATATCCGTGTGGTGGGTATTTGGGATTAATTTTTGGTATTTATGGTTGTTGTATAATAATGTTTTAACATAAGGGTGTGATGCATGTCTAATAAATTGTTTGAATGTAAATTTTTTGCTTATATCCAAACATATGCATTTAGCGTGAATTATGGTAATATTTATGAACATACTAAAAATACAAATATGGTCAAAATAAATGTTGAATACATTTGTTAGCTTAAAAGGACAAGTTCTGGTGCAAAATTAATTGAACATGTGCTATATCATCATTTATGACAGCTTTACATATTATATACACCAAAAGGTGGCCCCAAATACCCACCGTGCAGAAAATATTTTCGTGTCTTTTTCTCCTTAAAGAGAAATCGGAAAAAAACCACAGACACAACTAACTTTGCGCACTCTTCCATCTGATCTTTATGTCATTTTTATGCTTTTATGCTTTCTCCACCTTCTTAACTCTTACCTGTCTCGCGTTGTTCTGGAGATCTCATGGCTGCCAAGGAGATGTTCAGGTTAAACATAACTGCAGAAACTGACAATGCTATTAGGAGTGTCAAATAACCCGTAGTTGCTAAAGATTATATTAACTTTTTAACAACACTGACATTGCCCCTTGGCATTTATCTAACCGCGGAGCATATGACCCAGATTCCTTCCAGCATAATGATGGCCGCTGCCGTGCAAGTGAAAAATTACTCACTACGGCGTTAAACTTCAAACAACTAAGTATATAAATGCAAAACAAAACGTAACCGTTAGCGAGCGTTATGCTCTGGTTACATGTAGCACACATCTGGTTACATGTAGCACACATCCAGCATCTAGAACAAAACCGAAGATCAAAAAGCCGTCTGTACTTGATTTCTTTGCAACTATGCCTTGAAAACTATGCAAAGCTTTACAAACCTTGAAGTCGCCATAAAAAAAAAAATCTTGATCCACTTAATTCTCTAGTAAATTTCAATTCCCAAAGCTTAAGAAACATTGAAAGATTCTCGCATTTTAGGGTGAAACATATTGGGTTTAATGTTGACCTAAATCATATTTGTAGCATGGTCAATAGTGTTAGCTACAGTTTAACGCTGTGGATAAATCACAAGCTGCTTCGAGGGCAACACTGCATGCCAATGTTCCATTGTCTTCACAATCTGTTCAACATGGAAAAATGCATAAATATCTGAACTGATAACCAAAATTCGATGCATCTGTTTATCTGATTTGTGTTTTACACCGTACTCCAAAATGCCAGAATTATGCTGAGAGAAAATTGGGTTACCAAAATTGAATCATATTGATTCTACACTGTAATTTAATGGGGTGTTTGCCGTGACTGAATGATACTAACACAATTTGTAAATAAGCCAGCTTAATTAGAGCATATACGATGCTTTACCGGTATAATAGTTAGATAACGTGATACATTATAATACATGAAAGGCCCATCTAGATTGGTATCTCTGGCTAAACAAAAACTTTCGGAATGATTCGGTTACTGTTATTCTGAGTTACAATGAATTAATTCAGGTTGCCTACATTGCAAGATAACGGGCATAATTTCATTTAGCTTTATCGTTAAGCCTAGTTTGATTGATGATTTATTGATAGATTGATAGATTTATTGATTATTTATTTAGTGAGTGACGCTAACTGACTGATGTACTAGTGAAAAAATAGTTGTGTTGAAGAGGAAACCGGGTAGTCGGGAATAAACCACTCCACCACGGCAAGTAGCTGTTGATCTTTCTCACATTTTAACCACCTTTCGTATCCTACAAAACAAAATTCAGTGTTATCGCATGAAAACTGTCATATTGCATGTTTCCATAAACCGGCATTCTGCTGTGGAGTGTTAGTCTCCAGGGGTGGTTCCATTCCATTGCTTCCGTAGACTTAAGACTGTTTATTAAACATGACAACTCGGCATTTGAGTAATTCTAAACTACAGTGGCACCCAATATTTTCAACTGAGATCGTCGCATTTTTCTATTTATTTTTGCGTACGCTGTGATGAAAGGAGGCGTTTAATTTGCTACTATGTAAGTATTTAGATGAACGGTTAGAATAAAACCTTAACTATGGACTGATTTCGCCGGTTAGGTATGAATATTTGCCAACTGCCACGCTGTCGTCGCTGCTCTGCTTTTAAGTCTGCTATTAAATATTGGTGGAAGGCCTGTGGCCACCATTATATACATGCATACGAGAGTATTTACAGTCCTACGAGCGCTGTCCACCGTTTTCCAACTAAAGCCTTACGAAATCCGGAACATTAAGTTTCTAAAGCTACATCGTATGTACGAAATGCATGTTTAAAATAGAGCAATTTTATACGACAGTATCATATTTATAGGAAGGTTCATGACTGGTAAAATTTCCCATGTTAATGCGGTTGAACTTTTGTTATGACTTCTATCAGACACCAAAATTATACTCCTGTACATTGGTAAATTA
Organism: Acanthopleura granulata; assembly: GCA_016165875.1. Classification (NCBI taxonomy): domain Eukaryota; kingdom Metazoa; phylum Mollusca; class Polyplacophora; order Chitonida; family Chitonidae; genus Acanthopleura; species Acanthopleura granulata. Next base: position 11,697,108 of record JABBOT010000005.1, on the reverse strand, counting down.
TTGGTCGAGACTGCAGCTGAAACCATTATGTGGACACTAAATTCTAAGATGAATGCTTTTCAAATGGCAACAAAAGGCAACGAGAATGACTACGAAAGCCTGGTTATGGGTTTTTCTTCATCTCCCTTTTTCGTAATTTTCTTGAGCCTTTGCGTCTAACAGCCGATGATCACCACTTAGATCCCTACAGCCGTCACTGGTAAATTATTCACGGCCTCGTTAATTTACGTCGATGTCGGTCGATCCGGATTCCATGCCGATTCGGGTCATACCAAAGACTCTAAAAATGGCACTTCTTGCTGCCTCGCTTGGTCCTCACCACTGTGAGGTTGCGCAAGAAAACATGAATGGTGGGCCTGATGCCATTATAATGTGACTAGGCGGGGTATCATTTCTGGTGTCTTTTGGATGAGGTTCCATTGGCGGCAGGACTTTGACGTCATGGACGCGTCCGTCACAAGACGACAATGTCTCTGTACATACACACTAAGGCCTCCTCGTCAACAAATGACTGAAAACTTATTGAGCACGACGTATAAACAAGCACTGTGTATGTGTACTTACATTAGTTTGCACTGATTTGTGCACTGATTTGTCGATGACATATTTGCCGAATTATTCATTGCATCAATCAATCGCTCTGTTTACATGTAGGTCAAAGTGACGTAAATTATTTTGTAACACTTGTCATTAATGGTCTGCTAAATTTCAGCTTTCGAACTTACCAAAGCCTGAATGATTCCAGCCATTTTACTGTACAAAGTCATACTCGTGGTAGCCTAGTACTGGAAAAACCAGCAATATCGCTTTCTGCTTTAGCGACGGTCCATGGGCAAAGAAAACCAGCAGATGTGATCCATCTGCTCAAAACATGAGTGTCTGTATCCACTCATTAGTTATTTGTTCACGCACCAAAACACTGGTCGTCCAAAGAGGCCAGTTTGTGTTTGACGTCCTGTTCACATGCGGATTTGACAGCATTCCTTCTGAGAGATAAAGCTCTGTCCACCTAACCTATACAATGTTGTATTCCCTGATGTCTCCCAATGTGTCCACACGTCTGTACAGGTTGGGTTGTTTGCAGGAAGATTTGCTGTACTTGTCCACAGCAGCAGGCCCTACAGCATCACGAAGATTGTGCGATGGCTTACAGATAGATATGCCTTTCCTTGATCGTTGACATTCAATTCAAAATAAGCTACTAAAATATCTGCTCTCGATGTCACGCAATGCAATGACTGTAAAACAAAAACGTGCAAAGGACACTCTGAGTCAGAACCAATCCAACCGGTATAAGAATAAATCTTGCAAATAACTGAAGCTATGTACAAAAAAAATCAGGAAACGCTCTGCTTAAATCTGATAACATGTGTGAGACAATGTGTCAGTAGCTAAGAGAAATCGGGGATATTTCTGCTCTGATATTCCTGCCCTGATTCTCATATTCAGTGTTTACCTGTATTTCGGCTGTGCCCAGCTATGTCTGTTTCCTGCACGAATGAATGCTAAGTAAACATGGGACAGTTTTCAACGGCTGGTTTGATGGGCGGTCCAAGGGGTAAAGATGTTTGTGTTTTAACCATTGGGGCTCCCAGCCCTGGCCTTGTCATGCTAATCACCAAGCAAGGAAGAACTGAGCTAGTCAATTTGTAATGTTAGACAAGTTTGAGGACAAGGGCTGACATGGATATAGCAGATGTAAATTTTAAACATACCTTTGTGAAGGAGTACAAAGATATATATTCTATGTGTGTGATACAACACACATAGAATATATGTGACCCCCTCTGTATATGAGGGGGGATTTATGTGACCCCCTCTGTATATGAGAAAGTATATGATATACGATAAACATAATCTTTCCGACAATTAGTCAAATTTCAGTCAACAACTCCTACGCTTCCCTGAAGTTCTGCTGCCCTCTGTCCTTCGATGGGTCGCAATGGATCCACATGTTTTCTTCCTCTGGAGACTTTTAAAGAAACTGTTCGACTACGTTTTGGGGAATACAAAGTATGGATTATTTCTATCCGCGTGAAGCATTAGTGAGGGTGAAGCTATGGGACATGACGTAATCGCACGATGAGAAAGGTGGCAAAGGTGTGTCTGTTCACAACGTAACTGTTCTTTGTTTAAATTGTTTCGGTCGGCTCTATAAGCTCAAAATAACCCAACGGTAAACTGCCCAAAGGAGACCGTCTTTATGTCTTTTCAAACCTATATACATCATGTTTTGCAGATTTACCTTTTCTGCGTACAGTGGCAATATCACACTGTGTTTTGGTAAAGTGTCAGAGGATAACCGACCTTTGCTTCCCAAATATGCAATTCCGTTTGTTATTGTACAATACATCAAACTATATCATCTTACTTTGTGTTGTTAAACACCTATTGTCTAAACCACACTTTTTCTTTAGGTCAAAATTGACTATGTGTTTAACGATTTACAGTATCTCGATTACCCACAGGACCTGTGTTGTGGTAGTGCTTATTGGTGCTTTACTACCAAGTATTGAAGGTACTTTATTTTGCTCATACATGTACTAGAAAAATACTTACCTGGCTCGTAGACCATAAAGCTGTCTGGCGTTTGGACTGACCATAGCCTTTGTATTGTTTACTTGTTACCATTTCTATTTAATTACTAAAGGCGTCACTATTGCTACTACCCACTGGATCCTGTTTTATGAGGTAGGTCGCCAGAATCCATATCATTGACCAATTTGGCTGTGACTTTCAACCAGAGTGTTTAAAACTCACCCGTCAAGGTGCAGCGGTTCTTTATTTTACCTAAGGAGTTGTAGTACATGACATCTGAATGACAACCACGGTAAATACTGACCTGAAAAAGCCATATAGTTTCGTCTTTTTGTTCTAAACATAACGCACCCAGTTTGCCAGTGGCAACAAGTTGTTTAATGTACAGATCATGACTTAATATATTCCTGATGGTTACAGTTAAACCTCGTAAACTAATTTCAATTTTAGCGTTTAGATGAAAGAGCCGTAAGTCATTAGTCTGACATTGAATGGCGGGGGCTAGATTTTCGCCTAAACTTATGAAAGCAGGTGTATTTGGAAATAAAACCCATTATTGTTATCAGACGCGTTCTATACTTTTTTAAATTAATGACTTCAGTTTAATCAAGCATTGCTTTCTTGTCATAGATAACATATTTAACAGCTGTCAACGTCGATACACACTGGGTTAGAGTGGATGCATGAGGAAAGAGAGTCCAAAACTGACCCCAAGTTGTCCACTCTCAACAACACCATAACAATAACAAACCTTAGGGAGGTTAAGAGAGGTTAGATGGGAGCATGGCACCAGACGTATATATTGGATGAGTGAGGCACCAAGTTTGGCGCTCACAGATGATAGTCTTTCCTGGGGATGACCTTCTAAAGCCAGGGAAACGACCTCTGAGACACGTAAGGGTAGTGACTTTAGTATGGAGAATCTTTTCTTGTGTAATTGAATTTTTTATGAACATGTTATCTTCTAGACCATTGGTCAACTTGCTGAGGAATCAGATTATAGTTATTAACCGGGGAATGCATTTATCATTGGCTTTTCTAGAAAACGGTTTCGGCCTAGTTGCGCGGATTACCAGTATATTAAATTTTGATTATGGTCGTCCTGTCACAGTAAATGACGTCGTAACTGTTTTTCGTTATAAAGCGGCTGATTACTCGGTCACTCGACCGTCTTCATATCGAACTGAGACTGACTGATACCTGCAAAACAGTATCTCAGCATGGATGCAATAGGCCGCGAAATTAAACCATTTTGCATTGTTTCCGCACAGCTTAAGTCAGGAAATTGTGTGAAGTGGTGATGGGTCATTTCGTGATGGCCTCTAGACCAGAGATCAGTTACGCAAGACGGATAACCTCTGTCAAACCAATGGTGTTCATAAACAACGGTTACGAGATGGCTTATGAGAGGGCTGGGTTTTATAAAAAAAAAGTAAGTCCGTCTCGAAGACGGCTTGACCTCTATTCCACTTCCAAGGCTAGTGGTGAGCATCTCCACAGAACCTAAAGAACATGTGATTACCAAGCCCGAACCAATGTTTTACAGACAAACAAGGTGACCCTTGACATTGTACGTAGTAAATTTGTCCATCAGATTCAGTGGCACAGGATAACGAGAATTCTGAAAAAGGACTCTGCGGAATATAACGGATATACCGTCTTGCATATCACTCCTTATATTATTACAGGAATGTCCGCCTTCCTTCATCCCAGAAAACTCATGACCGCTTTTCTTCTGAATGTTGCCAACTTTGATATCTAATAATATAAAGATTTCTTTAATGTTTACGACTGATGCAGGAATACCGGACTGGAACCGTAGATTGAATTTTAATGGTGGTATACAACATACCTTATTATTGAACGTCAAAATGGTAAGTATTCACACCAGAGGAATTCACTACGATTGTTTATTGTGACACCGCTTTCTGGTAGATATAAAAGGAAAGTTTTTGTGGCACATACACAAAGGCTCGAACTACTGAAACCACTGATAATAGATATCGTAGATTAAACCCTTTGTGAGGTTATGACTGGTCTCTATCGTTTACCATGACAAACTCTTGAAATGTACAAACTTGTAACAAAAAAATAACAAAAACTGATAGAAAAGTTTTACTATACATCAAATATTTTATTTATTTCTATCTGACTAGAGAGTTATACCAGACAATAACAGGGGTTTGTTGGACCCATGCAAGAGCTGAGGAAACGAAACGATGCTGTCAATTCCAGGCTGTCGGTTCCAGACTCCTAGCAATGTTGGCGTGCTCTCTGTATGTTATCAGAAGAGGCGTATTCCTGGACCGTATTAAGATTCTGTCCCTGTTAGCGTATTTCTTTCACAACATACTTGCCAAGAATCGCAGGCCTAAGTATCAGACAATTTAACCATGGAGTGTGTCGATTCATCACTGATACTCTGCCACGTCATTTTTGTTTTTTCGCGTGCTGTGTGAATCAGGTTCAAGTTTATCCCTTTCTTTAGAAGCCTTAAGTTTAACATTCGTCCCACAGCAAGAGCAATACAAATACAAACCTCAGAAGCTATCTTGGTTGGCTCTTTAAGTCGGAAACACTGAGCTCAAACCAAAACAACACCTGATTTAGGCAAGCATGTTGTCAGGACAGTTCAAGTATAAAGCTTTACAGGACATGCTATTTACAGTTGCTAGTCTTCTATACTGTTTTAGCCGTATTCAAGACACCTGTCTGTAACACGTGCGTCCAATGTAGTGGTTAATTCATAAAGAGCACGGTGGAGTAAGACATTATATACACTTAAGCTGAGCTAATAATTCTAAAAGATACACTACAGTTGTTTGATTCCATCTGCTAAGTATTCGAGAAGAGAAGATGCTCACATAATAGCCTGCCTTCTTTCTTGCATACTGTTCGCACATAAGCAACGGCCCAAGCAAGGTCAAATAACTTTCTGTATGGTTGGATACACAGTATGAATATCACATCTCACTTTATGAAGCTGTGCTATAAACATCACCTTCAATTTGCGCTCTGTATCTAAATATTGAACCATAACGTAATACTTAATGGTCATTTGAGACAGCCCATTTAACCACAAAGTGCTTCAGGATTTGACCTTTTAAACCGTGTGTCTGTTATGAAGATCTATGGTCCAATTTGACTCCGATATTTGCTATAACTTTTCTGAAGTCGCATCTTAATAAGTATAAAAGGCTAGTTGCGTCGTAAAAAAATTAAACTTGTGCAAACATTGCTAAAAGACTAAGATTATTGTGCCGCACACGTCCAGTTTCCTTGAGGAATGATCTTACTTAGGTTTTTAAAGGTGCCTTCCTGGTAACTCCTATCCTAGAGTAGCACGGAAGATTGAAAATTCCAGAGTTAACAACCCAGAGTAATAAGACTTGACTAACGGCGTGTAAACGTCTTGTGTTACCAGTCCTGAAAGTTATCACCTCTACAGAAAGTGTGTCTATAGCATACACAACTGTTAACTGACGATGAGACTACACTAGAAACTTGGAAATTCTCAACCTGGCATTTTGATGATTTCCCATCACTTCAATGAGGGAGAGTCTTGGGTGCTACACATTAGAACTATCAGCTTCTAGGAGTTCCAAGAGGTTCAGGTGCAAATGAAGTGTTGCTCGATGCTTATTTGAGTGTTGTCCAATTGCCGTGGCATCAGCAGAGATAAAGGGCCTCCAATTATTTCACCGTGCGCATTTATGACGCTTACACTCGCATCCTGTCAAAGGCTGCTCTATTATATGAAAACATTGCCGCGCACTATGGTCCGGTATGAGGGTCTAGTAGAGCCCACTGAGATTTTACACTGCCTTATTTGATTGGTTTTCCACGCTTTAGACATGAATATTTCACTGTTTCGACGACGTTTAGTTTATTGCATGGGCGGAAGTGCCTGGGCAAGTGACTTACGGACTTTACCAGATATGGGGCACAGCTTTAAAGCTTACAGCAATGAACGCTCACAATGGCCGTCACAATGGTAGTCGCTAAGAGATTCACAAACAAAGCTCATGTTAACGCACCGAGACAGCCAGACGGAAAATGTAGTTGAAGGTTTATTACCACTAAGGCCGAGAAAACAATGGAAGCAGAGTAATCTTGGGGATTTCCTGTCTGTGACCGGGGTTGTACTTCAACATTCTGCGTCACTGAGATAAAACTCTCGTGGGTGGTACCATACCATCACGGTCAGATTGTAATTTCACTAATGTCTCGTCAGTTGTGCTGTCGGGAATCGTTGTCTTTCATTGAAAACAGTGTAGGGAACAGAAGCAGGATGGAGAAGACGGTGTGATAGATTGCAAATGGTCGCACACAACTCTCGCAGGTGGTACCATGTCCTCACAGTCAGACTGTAATTTGACTAATTCCCCCACTGCTAATGGTGTCGGCAGTCATCGCCTTTCACTCAATGCAACGATGAATGTGTCCAAATTCTACTGAGAACTTATACGTCTTTGCTTCATTCAGACCTCATAACTGTCATTATTATACAGATATATAAACGCCAATCGAGGGTTAGCGGACTTAAACATATTACCTTTTACGAGCAAAACTAAACTTGAACGACATTACGTGACTGTTTCTATTGCATGAGACCATAAAAGAAATTCATCCTTTTCTTGGTTCAAAAGTTCACTAAGAGGGTAAGACGGCATAGAGTTTAATTCTCATAGGAAAAGGGAGTTCAGAGAGGAAACCAACACTTCTCAACTTGACAGCCCTCCTGACTTACGCCCCAGCCGAATCAGGCAGAGCTGTCGTGTTCATCCGTGCTCCTTCATTACTCATGGCCCAATCGGCTGTGGAGAAAACAAAGCTATAGCTCATTCATACACAGAATACATTCAGTAACACAACATGCGGTCGGCAACGAATCTGTTGAGTGCAAACATGTGTTGCACTTTGTCAGGAACTTATATGTATAACTGTAGTTTTAACCCAGTCTATACACCATGTGTGGCTGTTGCCGCTGGGCTGTGTTTTGTCTTTTCATCTGCAGTTCTCTTGATGTTCAATATATCCAGAGTTACGGAAGAAATGAACAAAGGATTTTATTAGCTTTAGGTAAAAGCCTACGTTTAGGATGTGGCATCTTCACATGATCTTGAGATTTTTCTGCCGAGCTTACAGATCAGTTGGGACTGGGTGTATCCCCTTCTTTGATGACGGCCGTAACAGAATTGCTGATGAGTAATAGAAAATACACCTGTTTTATACACTGTTAGAAAAGCCCGAGTTTCCGTAAGGGTTTTACCATTACAATCGCTTAAGTGATAAAAACTGTTGTAGGAGAAACGCATTGATCTCTTTGGAGTTCATATATGATTTCACACGATGATATTACAGCCATTATGTCAGTTATTTTGTAGTGAAAACACTTGACAGCTTGTTGAAAGTTTTTCAACAGGGTATCAGTTCTCCACAGCGGGCCAGCTAATCCATTACAGCAGTTCACACTTATTTGCCTCAAATCTGCCGGTTATCTTACAAATACCTAAAAAAAAAAGGAGAGAAAGTGAACATTTCAAATAATGGCGTGCCAAACTGTGGCACATTTTATTTCTCGCACGCGGTGCTCAGTGCAGGTTATACTCTAATGGACACCTGCCCTGTTCTTAATCATTTCAAAGATGGTCGATTCATCAGTTAATTTTCCCTCCTACTTTTTAAATATGTACTCAACAACAGATACCACAACAATAAAAACTATCGCTCAGTGTGATACCAGTATATTACAGAGTTATAGCTTCTTCAATCATTCGCTATTTCCTTTCAATGGTGAAAGGAATCAGTTTTCTGGATGTATTTATATTTACTTATATATTTAATTATTTGTTTATTTAATCGATACTTTGCGTCGTACTAAAAAATATTTAACTTATACGACGGTGGTCAGCATTTTGGAGGAATGAAACTGGGCAGAGCCCTGCGAAACCCCACAACCATCCGCAAAGCTGTTGGCTGACCTTCCAATGTACAGCCGGTAATGACCGGAGAGGAACCCAGCATATAGGCTGGACTTGAACTCGCAGTTATTGCATGAGTGGGAGTCAAGGGTCTTTACTCTGCGCTAGCGTCATAACCGTTTTCATGATGTCCTAACTGTTTTCATGACCTAGCCTAGATCAGGCACTCAGAATTCCAGCTGACAGACATTTTATAGTTATCAACCACAGTCGCCTACATTTATGTGAATATGTTTGAAGAAGAAAAAAGTTTAACAAGTGCTGAATACCCTCAATCAGTATTGAGAAGTTAAATTTCAAGATCTAAAATTAAGTTTTTCGAAACTCATATGGTGAAATGTTTGCCGATGGTTACACTGCAAAAATTTGTTATGTTACTTTACTGTCAAATTGTAGCAAAAAAATGAAATGTACATGCCTTTGTGACTGCGTAAGCTGGGTATTAAACTGAGGGCAAATATCCTACTGTCAGGAGTAATGTCTTATCTTTTGTCACAACTGCAGCGACTGTACAATATAAACCATTTGATAGATACACTTAAACATGCCAAACTACCGTCATAATGAAATATACATGACAGACAGGCCATTTAGTAACGTGAACCGACTATAACATCAGGGGAATTGATCTCGATTCAGACAAATGTAGCGACCGCGTTACACTAGAATGTCTGGCAAATTAATCATACTTTGCCACAATTAAGATCTAATATAAAACCTGTGAGGTGTCCAGAAAGTGGCAAGATTGATTTTGAGATGAGCGACTATAAGCTATGTATTGTTCAAGGAATGCCTCCGAGGAGTTAGGAAGGCTCGTTACAGGGAATATGTAATGACTTACTCACTTTTCGTTAGCTTAGTGAGTGCTTATAACGTGTCACTCTGGCAGACGATAGCCGTTCATCTAAAATGTCTCATCCCCGTTTCTAAGTTTGTGCTATACGCGGTATTATAGTAAGGAAAGTTCATCCCATAACAGATTTCTGTTGCTTTGGCTCCTTTTATGTCTGGTCATATGCTTCTGCTCATTTTTAGCTACATTATATTGATTTTATATCATTATCTGTCTCCGTCTGCTTTTATTTCAGTTTTTAGATGCTTTGATATTATTTCCTCGCTTACCCTGCTTACCCTGGTTTCCATGCTGGTTTTTAAGCTTTTATACCGGATTCGACTTCTGCTCTTTTAATGTCAGTTTTTACATGTCGGTAGGTTGGTTTCAATTAGTACCATGTGAAAGTTTTAACGACCATACCTTAAAGAGCGCATCCAAAACCGCGGCTCTACCCTTCAGATTTGCGGGTTGATTCATGTTTTTGATTCAAGACAACAACAAGTATAGCATAAGTTATCTCAGAAGAGGTGTCCATACGGACCTGAACGGGTCTGTATGACGTGCTTGGTAACTGAACACGGGATGCGCCGTTTCAGAGAAACCGGAAACACGATGTCGCGTCATCGGTACCCTATGATCTCCAGTATAAGAAGCGAGACACGCTTTTGTGAGTGAAGTACGGCCCCCTTGTTTATTTCAGGCAATGTGGCCTCCTGGTTGAAACCTTGGGGGATAACTCCAGATGTATTCCACTACCACTTTGTTGCTGAAAATAGTTATGAAGTATATCAGAATCTTCTCGTATTCAGACGGAAACAAGGCGATTTAACACTACTTCTAGATGGCAAAGTGGTGAACTAGGTACGGGTGACTTTACATCGGAAACTGATGCATTCTTGGGTGTTAGAAATATCTCGCCTTTGATTGGTTAAAATTGACAGCATGGAGGGATGTTCGCTTTTCTCTACATGGGCGTTTCTGCTTTCTTTGAACTGCGATATCTCGGCTATCTCACATCACAAAAAAGGTGACGTTTTTTGAACTATGAATGGGATTCTTTATCGATACATATATATACATTTGGTCCAGTGTTGTCTTTTCTTTTAACGCTTATACAAGCAATTAGATGACATATTTTATATCTTTTCATATTTCAAAACCGAAAATCTCTATCAAAATTGTTATAAATGGTGGCTTTAGTTTGTAGGTTCGGTCAAACTCATTTACCATCGTTAAAAACATATTATATAAGATATAAGAAGTAATGTTTAATCTCATGCGTTTCCTGCATGTTTAAAAGGCGTAAATCCTGTCCCTTAAAATGATTTTAATGACAGTACATAATTGTTTTATTTTGTACAATATGTGTAAGTAGTGTCAAGACTCTTCGCGCTGTGATGTTGTTTATGCACCCTCTTGGTTCTCTGAACAAGATGCAGATTTATATATATGACAGTGTGAGAATATCTCACTTGTTATACCAGCTTGAGTATGCGGTCTGGTATTTTGTCGAGAAGATTAATATTATTTAATACTGATCTTTGAGACGAAATATTACGCTGTATATAGGGCCTAGTTATGCAACATGTTGGTGTAACGAATTTATCACAATGAAGTGCATTCAGGACTGCTTTTATTGAATATACACTGGTACTTCGGCAAAAAAAAGAAAAAAACACGCCGCGTTTTCCTATAGACGAGACTAATGTAGCTCTTGGACTCACTTATGAGCCATTGGTGCATTGATATTCGCCACAAACATGGGGTTGCATTTTTGAAAGCTGCCAATAAAAATTACAGGTCATAATTTTGGCGTCAAAGTACCCATAGAACTGCATGTGGAACAAAAGTGAACGATAGGTCGATGTTAAGGCTGGAAAAATTACTGATCCTTACATTGCTTACACGTGTTGATATAAGGCGGCCGAGAGAATCCTTGACTCCGTAGGGATACAGCAAAAATATCAAAGGCGAGAGACTGTATCGCTTGCCTGTTTTGCAAATACGGTAGCCTATTCAGTGTGGATTGGCCAATAAGAGGCCTAAAATACTCTCGGAATTGTGATAATAAGTAAAAACTATCTGAATCTGTCCCAATGTATAACGCCAATAATTTGTAAATACCTAGCATCAACACTGAAGCATGGTATTCTGAACGTTCCACCTTTTTTAACCTTTTTCATCTCAGGATTTGTTGCAAACTTTATCCGGGGATACATAAAAAACAAGAAGGATGGCAAACCAATCATTAAAATTGTTTATTGAAAAAAAAACACTACGAAACCAGCATTTTGGATCAAAATTACGTATATAAGGAAGCAGAGAAAAATGCTCCAAAAGTTTAAACACAATTTATAGTTGACTGGTCTGATTCCGATCCAATTGTTAACGTAACGTTTTGATAAAATTGGAATAACTTGTCAGAAGGACGTCGCACACTTTATGTCAATACAAGCAATGTTTTTCTCCATGTTGCCGTTGGTTTATTCTGTATTTGATTCTTCAAATGGGTTTTATCTTTGTTTATACTTTGATTTCTGGGATAAAATAAGAATAAAATAAAAGAGAAAAAACCATTAGTTTTTACATGAAAGCATGCTGACATTTCAGTACCTCCAAAAAGTAACAGGAAGGATAAATAATGCATACACCTAACACCCTCATTGATTTCAAGCAAACAGAAGGTTTTCCTGTAAAATCCAAAGTATAATATTAAATTTAAGTGAATTTTCTTTTATTGAGGGTATTATCCACGCTGACAATCTTAAAATCGAACTCAAAAGCCGATTTTCAAATTATATATATTTTAAAAAACCCAATTTAATGTTAAATTACACGTGGTTCTCCCTTTTGTATTCAGAGAAGATTTATGTAAAATTTCAAAGAAATGTGCAGGACAATAGTTTGCATAACCGAGACCACCACAACAGCTTAGTCCTGCTTTTAGACGATGTTCTTTCTCAAACAGACTGATCGGCGCTTGTTGAAATTGAATGTAAGACCTAGCATTAACCTCCAGCGTTTTCTTCCACTTAGTTGTAGTCAGCAGATTTGTACCATCAATCTAATTTCAAAGCATTTCATTAACTAAGCGAAATTCAAGCTATTATTCGTTCATTTATTTAGGATAGCATCCTTGAAGGTTAAAAATCAAAAGACAATTACAGAAAACAAGAAATTCGACAATGAATCAAGTCCTCTGAGAGGCTAACTTATGCTAGCCTGCTCACATTTACATGCAAGTAGGTTTATTGCAAGAAACAATATTGTTTATTGATTATCGTTGTTGTTAAAGTCATGGTTGGCGACATAGTTTTCATTATTACATGTACAGGTAATTCATATCTGATAGGATGCCAAGTGCCGGAAACGAATTGCAGAATATCATACACCGGATTTTTATCTTCATATGTACACGAGGCGGATCCCCCGAGATAAATAGCGCACCGCAGGGAAAGATATTCACAGTGTACTTATATATGTGTCATTGTGGAGCCCTCTTGGTTGGATGCTTGTTATTTGGACGCATTACACACCTATTTTCCACTTCCCGGTTTGCCTGTATCAGTGCTCTGGGCTGAGCCAGACTTTAATCTGATTGTTATTGTACGGCGAATCAGCATCGATCAGTCGGCCTCAGAAGTAGAAGTGAGGATTTTAATAAAAATCACGATTTCGTAAAAATGATGTGGGTAAAAATACAGCTGACTGAGCTCTCTGCCAAACTCTATCTAAAAGGGTATTGTCGGCGCTAATATCCGGAACTGAGTCCATCCGACCAGAACCTCTAATTCAGGACTTCCGGTACAGCTGAGCACAAATAGTGGTAAGCTCGAGTTTATCAGTGGATTGGGACCCAAAGGTTTCTCCACAAGCAGACTCAGCACCTGAACCTAACCCTCTGGTTCACGAAACACGGAGAACAGAAAATTAGCAGTGCTAACAAACGTGAGTTATGGGGACTCTCTTAACAGGTTAATGGAGTGGTGTTTACCACTGTTATTTAGGGGACGGGGTTAAGGCCGAAGCCAACTGAGAACGTTAGTAAAGTGCATGTAGTTACCAACTGCTGCCATGGATGGTATGTCCAAATTCCACTTTGGCGGTATCTCCTGTTTGTGTTACAACCTGTGGTGAATCCCTTGGTTGAGATGTATACATTTGCATTGCCTTCGATACATAATCGATAATATGTTTATCCTTTGCAAATTACAAACGTATGGCCTGAAACACTTCGGCCAGGAGTGCTGAAAATGCACCAAAGCCCTAATACTCTTGATGTGATCCACGAACACGAAGGATAAAAATGCCGGCCACCGTGTGGAACCGGGGTGATGTTGTAAGATGCATTGAAAAGTTCGACGTCGTATCGCTGATTCATCAGCCAACGATACAATCGATTACCCACATGTTATCAGTTATAACCTTTATCCCATTGAACCGACGCCTTATTTTTGGGCATCATAGAGAGTGAGTATCAATCTTGAAGCAAATGTTTTCTATAAAATAGTGTCTTCCCGTCAGGAGGTTTATTTACACTAAAGTCTCCCCAAAGAAATGATAGAACGTGAGAAAAAATACGCCCTTATTTGGTTTATTGTCAATTGAAACTTTGGAGACACGATGATATCTGACGTACGATCTACAGAAAACTAATACTGTCGATATTTTTCTACTGCAAATTAGTTTCTGTTGCACGTATGCCGAGGCCATATCTGTTACTAATGAGACCAAAAGTATGACGATAAAATTACATATTGTGGATCGATATCTCCCCGACGGCTCCTCACTATTCTCGTATACGTTTATCTTTATGAAAAATGAACTCAAGGTTTATAGTTTATGTATGTAATACAGGCGATCAGTAAATAAATATTAGCTTTAAACTGATAGCCAGGCGATGTTAAACAGGGTGTGTATATAGACCTTTTATTTGGAATCTTTACTTCAACTTACGTTCTGGTTAACACACGTCAAAAATTCAAAATTCTCTTTGAAGATCAAAGAGAGTTCATTGCGTTGCATTGCTGCTTCCTATTTGTCTCTTTTGTTCAGCAATACTACGTATTTCGGATTCACTTTTCTCACAAACCGTCGATGATTATCACTTAGATTACCACAGCCGTCGCTGGAGAAATAATTCATCAATTTATCAGTGTATTGATTGTGGACAAAGGATGCACCGATTCAGCTATCAGTACAGCCACTCATTCTCTTTAGATCAAACCTATAAACCATATGACGGTGGAATAACCAAGTCTGGAAACTGCCCAGTTGTACCCGGAAAAAAAAGAGCTGGACTTGCCTATAATGGCTGTACTAATTTTCAATTGGCTAAGTTTAACAAAGCAAAGGTTGCGGGAAAGGCTCCCGTTGCACTTCTCGGTAATGATGTAGTAAATTTCAATTTTCAAAAGTTACCAACGCTTGAATGAATGGATGAATGATTTTAGGTTAACGCCACATCGGCAATATCTCAGCCATATCTTGGAGAGATATGTTCAAAACCAGGAGGCCGTGAATGACCTTGAATGTGATGTGATGAACATACAAAACATTTTTTAAAACCAGTTAAAGAAAATAAATAGCGTTTAAAATTCGAAAACCACAATTGTTTTTAAATGTTATGAAGAGCAATGCTTGAAAACTTAACGACATTTTATTGTTGAAAATCATAATTTAGGCCCCCTGGTAGTGGAGGAACAGACAATAACGCGTGCTGCTGTAGCGCTGATATGCCAAGAAACGATCAGCTGGGGAACTGACAATCGCTCTACTCACAACATTAGTGTCTGTAACCACTAAGCCGTTGTATATCAAACGTGCCAAAACATTGTTCGCCCAAACAGGCGAGCTTGTATTTGAAGCTCTGTTGACATACGGAATTGACAACATTATTGAGGGACGTTCCCTGTTGAGAGATAAAGCTTTGTCCGCTTAACCTATACACTATACACTCTTTTGTTCCGTCCACACATCTGTATAGGAAGTGTTCTTTGTGGGTTATCTCCCATACACTCAGTAATTGTACAAACCAGCGCACAACAAGCAGCGATGACCGATAAACACGCGACCCCTCTTTGTTGATCATTTATCCAACAAGCTACTCAAATGTCAGCTTGTTGTGTTACCTGATACACTAAGTGCAAAAACGCGCAGTGACATTCCGAGTCAGTAATTAATAGAAACAAAATCCCCAATCAAGCTGTTATAACAAAAACATGCATGTTCAGAAAAGAGGTTGAAAGCGATCTGTTTAAATCTGATAACATGCACGAAACAATGTGTCAGTGCCTGATATATCGTTGAAACTCCTGTCACGAATGTCATATTAATGATTACCTGTTTTTTATGGTGAACAGAACTGGGTCTGTTTACGATCACTCCAGGACTGGTACGGTTTTCAACAGCTGTATTGCGTAACCTTCTGTAACCAAGTATGACGTTGGTATTACATTAAAACCTGGTTAAATGCTGGGAGACCTGGGATCAATCCTTAGTCGGCTCATACCAAAGACTTCAACATGGTACTTGTTGCTGCCTCGCAGGCGGTCTGTTAGAGCGAGGACACATTACTGGTCGGCCTGGTGTCACTATAATGTGGCCGTGTGAGGTCATATATATACATACATACATTTTAAGGACTCCTTGTCACCATGTAACTGAAAAATTGTACAGTACGACGTAAAGCTCAAGCATACAACATGCAAAACATCACTGCCTGGTGAAGAGGACTTCATAGTCGAATCTACTACATTTCGATAAAATCTGTCCCCTTGTAGCAAACCAGCCTAAGGGTTAGCATGGCCCATGATGCCCAATGAAATCACAGTGTCTACCAGCCAGACCGGCCGATGCTAGGCCTATCTCCTTTGGCTAAGCGTCCAGCAAACATTTATTTATTTATTTATTTGACGCTGTTTTACGCCTTACTGAAGAATATTTCACTCATACGACGATGGCCAACATTATAGTGGGGGGAGACGAGGCAGGGCCGGGGAAAAACCCACGACAATCCGCAGGTAGCTGGCAGACTTTCTCCCATCCAGCAGAGAAGATTTTAGCTAATAAAGTCAGGGTTAATGTCATAGGCGTGTTAGGGCATTAAAACTGACTTGGATAAAGGCGTGGGAAATTTTAAACATACCTTTGTGACACAATGCATAGAACAACATGGATATAGATCCGGCACTTTTAATGAAACTGTTGAGAAATATGAGTCACTTGTATGCTATGCGCATATATCTTTGCCCTCAAACATTTCAAATGACCCTTTGCAACTAGATAGGAAATCCTCTGCCTGTTGATCGGGCGGAATGTCAACCTGCTCACAGTGACAGATCTACTGCAGAATGACGCGAGGGGTTCCACGATATGCAGTTGAAGTTGTTATGTAACAGGACTTGCCGTGCAATAGGCCAGCAAAGGCAAAAAATATTCGTTACCTACCATGAGCGTCCAAAGTGTCTTTTTACACATTAATCAATCCGCTAATACATCTTCAAGTAAGATCTATGAGAAACTGGTTTTAACACAAATTTTGTCTCGCGAATTATATCGTGAATATATGACTTTGTCTTTGTTGGACATTTCTTAAGGTGAACTGAGAAATACATGCAAGTGACTTTCCCCATTTTGTAACTATTGTATATGAACTATTCAATATGCTAACACCTTAAATCGTGACGCTGGCCAAAGCTGTATAAGTGAAATATTCTTGAGTACGGCCTAAAACACCAATCAAATAAATAAAAAAATATCCAATATGGAGATCTCGCCTAGTTTAATCATTTCTTCCGTAGCTCATGTTCCTAAAAACGATTACGAACGGACATAAGAATCGAACTCCTGAGCATTACTGATATCTGGATAGCTTGTCACGCGAGTCAGCGTTGTACTATGGGGAACAACGACGTGCAAACCATGAAATATCATGGTGAATATGCAGTTCCAGTGGTCCTAGAAAATATTTCATTTTTTTTTACAAAAATACAATTGTATAAACCAATATGATACTTCGCAATAAATTAGAACTCTTCAGCTTCAGGCCTACTTCAAATACACACAAATAATTTTGGTTCACGTAATCATATTTTTAATATGGTGGGAATTCCCTCAGCAAAACGACCTAAGAAGGCGAAATCTGCTTTTGACCTTACTTTTGCCTTCTCATAAAAGAAAAAGTGTAATCCCGCCTCTCCAGTTTTTCTCCGATATGTTGCATAGTAATTGTATTTAACATTCAAATGAGTTTTCTCTCTTTTTCTGCACGAAAAAAAAATTACACCTCACTACTGTAACACCGGGGGACGATTTCCTATCCAGTTGGTAGGGGTCCTTTCAATTATAAACCCGGACCCATTCAACAACTCTTACGCTTCCGTGTTGTTCTCCTGCGCTTTATCCTTGGATGGTTCGCAATGGATCTAAATGTTTCTCTCCTTTGGAGATTTGTTTTAGAGAATACACAGTAAGGATTATTACAGCGAATGGCGCTCGTGGGTGTTTATGGGGCCTGAAACAATGCACAACGGACTGATCACGCACATCTGTCATACCCGCCTGGAAAAAGTATGCGTGTGGACAACATATAACCTTTGGGATGTTCTCTGCCCAACTGTCCAAAAAGAGTCCGTCTGGGAAAACTGATGGAAATATCTTTCCAAAGGTCAGCATCTGCACAACATGTTTTGTAGCTTTGTCTTATCTGCTTACAGCGGCATTTATATTAAATGATAAATATCCTTTGCTTTCGAAAGACTGAATAACGTTTTTTAACGCAAGAACCATTAACGTACCTCATCATACTCTGTGTGTACAATTACCCTTGACCTATTACTTCCTGCTCGTAAACACATCAGAGGCCATGATTTAAACCACAATATACTGCACAGAGCTATCCATTTGATTATAGCTTAACAGTCGGCACGGTTAACACCGGAAGCAATCTAGATTGGGATAGAGATTTATGATAAGGTTCATCAGTTTTGCATCTTCCAGTCATTAGGCAGTCGTTTGTATACCACGTAAAATGCCATATACCATAAAATGGAAAACATACCCGGTATTGCTGATCTGTGAGTTTGTCAGGCGAAGACATTCTCCCATAGAAGCCATCAGTGATATAACGGTTTGGCGTCAAGGGCAGACCATAGCGAGTCGCCTCCAATATACATGCGTAGTGCCTGTGCGCAAATTACGTGTCAAAGTTGTGATTCATGGCCAAATTTCAGTTTTAATTCGGAACCACCCTCTGGTCCAATAAAATAAGTTGCCGCATATGTCGTTTTGGTACATTAGAGATCATGACACACAAAAGTAATTCTGCGTCTCCACGCACTATTTGCGGACTCTCAGGTGTGTTCATCTCACTTTATTGCTCATTATCTTAATGGGTGTCGTACTCTTACCTGGGCCCTGGAGTTTTATAATCCTAAATCATAGTTGTCGTGACTAGCCAAAAGAGTCTTAAAATAGCCTCAATTATAAATGCTTGGTGATGGATTCGCATCCATGCGATTTTTTTTTTTTCGTTGAACAAAGAAATGTTGCGCCTAACAACTGAATGACTAAACGGTGAATGATGACAAAAAAATTCTGTGTAACTCTTCCTTTGCACGGAACAGAGATTCAATTGCATTTAAGCGTCTGCAAACAAACATGACAAAGAATGGGTAATGTGTTTCGCTCGATTGCCATATATGTTGAAAATATCTAAGATACCTTTGTAGAAATCCATGAAAACATTACCGCTAAGGTGGAAAATGACATTAAAGGCAAGGTAGAAACCGATTTAACAAAACGAAAACGTCGAGACAGAGTGGTTTTTATCGGCTGTATGAGGAACGTCATTCCAAGCCTGACGCCATCTTGTCCTCTCTCACCAACAGCATAACAATAGCAAATTTCCACCCCAGTATGGCGTCGCTAAGAGGATAAACGTAAGCGAGGCGCCAGGCGTAAATGTCAAGTGAGTACATGGGGCACCGGTATCCATTTTCACAGACACCGGACTGTTTTGGGGTGTGTTGGGGGGGGGGGGGCAGCTATATTCTGCAGTTAAGAACGCGATCCTTAAGAAAGTAGTGGCACTAATACTTGAGGAAAATATTTTTTCCCTTTAACTGATTACATAATAAACAGGAATACCCCATTGCTCGTTACCTCTCAGGCTACTGGTCAACTTGCTACAGGCAAAGGAAATAAGGTTCGGGGTGTATCACGGTTCTGTACTCTGGAGATGAAGTGTTTTACAAACAGGGTGTAAGTTATGTCAAAGGTAACTGTCATGACCACACATCTTGTTGATCCACCAACTAGCTTAGTAAAGTACAAAAGCATAGAAACTCCGAAAAAAGAAATGTATCGCATGGTTGACGTTCTCAATATTTCGACTAAGTTTCTTCAGGAGAAGATGACAAGTAAAACTTAGTCGAAATATTGAGAACGTCAACCATGCGTTACATTTCTTTTTTCGGAGTTTCTATGCTTTTGTACTTTATGACGACACATACTGTGGAGACCTTTAGACATGTTACCTAATTTTGACAAAACATCTATACACCCTCTTCGCAAAAGGGGACGTCAAAGTTTAATTTTATCACCGTTAGGTATAACTGTAATACACGCAGATTCGTCGTTAGAGAGTACCTTTGTGTTTTATTAAGTGTTTATTATGGCAGTTCCTGTAAAAGGGATGACATGCATGTCTGGATACTTTTGACGTACAACACAATCAATCTGACGAATCTTTGTTTAAACTGACTCACAATCGTTGGCTGGGAGTTTTGAAAGAGCCTACCTTTCTCTTCTCTTTCCCGTTACCGACGAAGATTTAACTTAGGCTTATTTAAGTAATGTCCTATTGTCGTGTTATCACCACAGGTTCAGGGCGTCCATTTATCTCAGGACATTTAAGACGCCTAGGCTTTTATGACGTACTATCAATTAGGCCTATTGCTCTGTCAGGATAACTGAGGCCAGATGTGTAAGGTATTATATTTTAGAACAGACCTTGGTTTCCTCCTCCCATCGCCGTATAGGTGATGTGTGTATACATGTGTACACTTCATCTACAACCACACAGACGGACCCACGAGCATGGTGTGCCAATATTACCACCAAAATCCCGACAAAAGGGATATAGATCATGTAATGCGAAGTCGCTCTTCTCAACGTAAATTTACTTCAAAATGAAAGGACTGACATGTGAACACGAGTCTATATGATATAAATCTCGTTCTAATGCCTGAATTCTGTTTACATTAATTTCAGGCTTGAAAAAATAAGAAATTCAGTAATCTGGAGGTCTCCGTGCTCCAGACTGCGGTCTATCAGAGCCGTGTCCTGACTACCCACCGATGTAAAATCCCGATGGGTCATTCTTTGACGTCACAATCTGACTGTTTTCTCTTACTACATCGAAAAAGTATTCAATGTCTCTCCGAGTCATGCGGTTTTATTTCAGTTCAGGCCTCGTATGCCAATCATTCAACTATAGTGGACGTTCAATGGTGAATAGAAATTGAAATTAGAAAGTTAATGCATAGTTTTCGGTGATGGAGGAAGGAGCAAAGAAATATAATTCCAGGCTCGTCAGTTTAGTCGGTTTGCGTGTATAAGTTGTCGTCGGGCCAAATATGTATCTGACTTGTGCTTTGGTTCATCTGTTCCTATATGGAAAGTGATGATTCTATTCCCATACAGCTCGTAACCCCGAGAAAAGCGATATTACACACAATATTAAAGTGTAGAACTAAACGGGAATAACTGTATATTATTCAAATGATTCCTCACAATTGAAACCTTTGTGTATTCTATATACGCATGCATATTCCTCATGTCACACATTTACTTGTTCGACG
This sequence comes from Acanthopleura granulata, assembly GCA_016165875.1. NCBI lineage: Eukaryota > Metazoa > Mollusca > Polyplacophora > Chitonida > Chitonidae > Acanthopleura > Acanthopleura granulata. The sequence goes on along the minus strand of JABBOT010000005.1, from coordinate 11,675,887 downwards.
TCTTCACCACTATTTTCGTCAATAAATTCTGTAGTCTTCACAAATACCACATCGCCATGGGTGTCCCTCGTAACTGTCTCCCACTGTCGCCCACAAAATGCAGAGGAAAAGTGCTTAAGGCTCTAAACTTTACTTGCCCTGTGAGGAGGTACACGTTGTAAAACTTACAACAGTATGTTTGTCTTGAACGCCGTCAACTCACAGTGTGCAAACCGGAAGTCGACTGTGAACAGGAAGGCGACAATGTGGCAATATCCAGCAATACATACATAAAATTGTGTGGGACGCCAATTTGGGCTTTTTCTCGAGGATTTGGCAATTTTACAAAATGCGGTTAAGTCTTCTTTTTGAGTTTCCAAGTTTAATGAGGGATAAATAGGGAGTAGCTGTCAATTATCATGTTAGCATATGTATACCATTAAAACATATACTCCAGTACAACAATTGTTAAATTCTGTATTTAGAACTCACTATCCCCATTACCGCTGGTGGATTTCAAGACTTTAACGTGAATGACAGAGATCAGGTATCAGACTGGAGGAAACCGGCCTGCACAGAGTAAGCCATCACTTTATGCAAGGCCCGTGACAAACTTCCTGTTTAAAGCCACAGTCGGAACAGTGATGGCCCTGCGATCAGACGAGAACAACATTGTAGAAGAGACACCAGAACCCGGCAATGTATCCGCTATTGCACTTCACAGCTTACGATTACTAACAAATTCGTTGAGTACAAACATGTGCAAAATTTGCAGAGTATTTATACGCATGGATATAGCTTTAAACGCAATCCTTGACCTGAATGTCTCTGCTGCTTGCAAGCACTGCTTCACCTTTTCATTTGTGGTTGTCATGCAGTTGAATATGAACATCGTTGAAAGGGTAAGCTTGGAACAGAGGATTTTATGAACTTTGCATTAAAGGCTTACACTGACATATGACATCTTCAACATGTCAAGTGATTTTTAGTTGAATCTAGGGATTAGCTGCGAATGGGGTGTATGAGCTACACGGGCCATCAATTAACTGCTACTGCAAATTTGCTCATAAATGGCAACTTTTTAAGGCTTGGATGGAAAAAGATACCTGTTTTCTAACAGTTCTCTAAAGTTGGCCAGCTAATCCATTAGAGCAGTTCACACTTGCTTTCCTCCAAACTGTTTGTCATCATAGAAATTGCTGAAAAAAATCGAGCTGATTTATAAAGCGGCAAAAAAAGATGTGCCAAACATTGGCATCTTTCATCCCTCCCACGTGATGCTATGTGAGAATTTTACAAATATGGAAAGCTTCAGGCCTCTCAGTCATTTCATAGTGAGCCATTTCATCAGTTACTTTTTCCCCTCCAATTATTTAAAAATGTAAACAACATCAACTACAACAACACAAGCTGTGGCTCAGTGTGATATCATTGAATTATTAGATGGTAACTTCATTCCTAATTTACACTGTTTTCACAATTTGTTGTCCGAATCGGGTATCACATCCAAAGGCTGTACCCAATCTGGCTCGTACTATTTGTATTTATTTAATTATTTGATCGGTGTTTTACGCCGTACTCAAGAATATTTCACTTATACGACGGCGGTCAGCATTATGGTGGGAGGAAATCGGGCAGAGTCCTAGTGAAACCTACGATCTTCCGCCGGTTGTTGGCAAAGCTTCCCTCGAGGAAGCCAACATGAGGTGGACTTGAACTCACAGCGACCGCATTGGCGGGAGGCACCTGGGCTAACCGGCTCGGCCACGGAGGCCCCTCGAACTGATTGTAATATGTTCACCGACCACATTTTAGTCCGATTATGTGGATATTCTTTAGGAAAGAGGATAAATTCTACAATATATAATGGATATCCACAATGCTATAACGTTAAATTTGTATTTTCAACCCCTTCTTTTCTGACAGAGTTTTGAGTTTTCTGGCAAAGTTTACCATGTTTCTTCACAGGGAATTATCACAGGGGAAAACCATGTAAATATGGTTGCAGCCTGCAGTTTAGCTGTCTACCCGAGATTGTCTGGAAGGCCACAACGGGAATCAATATTAGAATGTTAGAAAAGCCCGTGTAAAGAAGTAAATGTGAAAGCCAGTCTACAGAGAACAACAGATATTTTACATATATTTTCTTTGGTTTGAATGGAGTAAGAAAATGACATTCATTTTCGTTATGCATTTTTTCTCTCTACATGAGTCTCATTAAAATATTACTATCTCACTGCTGTGTGTAAAATAATCAAGGAGACCAACTTCATTATTCATAAGTTTCCAAATTTATAAACTGAGAAATACTTGCTCACAAAATTGCAATGAAATCTGACCAGCGTAGATTCTCATGGTTTTAACACGTCCTTAGTTTCTTTAACGGATCATCTTCCGTATTCGATTCCCTGGGTGATTGGTTATTTTTTCTCACCTATACTCGAAAGATTAACCGTCTTTAATTAAACAGCATCATTTATTGTTTGGCCACGTATGTCGACTTACAGACCCATCAAAATGTCAGGATATATGCGATCATGTGTAACATAATGTAAACAGAAAATTTCAAATCGAAAGGAGAGAGGGAGGGCTCATCACCGTTTCCACCTATACTGATGAGAAAATGAAAGAAAGGTATTTCATTTTCCGTCCACATTTTGCTTTTCTACTAGTGCTGGTCTAATGACAATATATCCGTAGCGTTGTTTCATTGATGCATCTAAATGGGCTCCTTCGGTCCTAGGAGTCGTTCAGTTTGGAAGGCCACTGGACACAGTTACCTCCCCTTCCTTCACCAGAGGGGTCAGATATGGATATGTTCTGCTTGAAGGGTTTTGAGTTTTAAGTTCGTTGGTTTCTCAGGTATCTACCGACGGTGGGTACTCTATAGTTTATGTTTCTTAACATAACGTTTGGCTTAACAAGATACATATAGATAAGAAAATAGTACAGCTGAATTTTTTTTTTACATGTTTCCAGATAGATGTTGTCTTTGAATCGAGTGGCCGATGGCTTTCATAGGTATAACAGAAATAAAAATCAGAGTATATAGTCGTAAGAAAGTATTTCGTGAAAAAAATGTTTCATTCGCCGACGATGGGTAGTCAGTAGAACGTATTGGCTGTCTAGGCGTCACCCACAACATGTACAGACATTCTTATAAACAACTCTATTTTGAAACACTGTCTCATCAGTCATCAATCACATGACCAATGGAATCCGTCGCGTGAGATTTTCTGGAATTCCTGAAAGTTCTTGTGACGGTTTCACTTCCGCTTTTCTTGTCAGTAGTAATTGTTCAGAGCCTTGCGCAAGTCTATCAGCCACCGACTGTGGTTTATGTCTATTATCTTGGGTAAAAGTGTTTCATTGTCTGGAAAGGGAAGCTAATTCCACGACCACAGAAAGCCACAGGCCTTTATTGCGAGCAGATTAGTGTTTGTGTGGCAGATAAGTTGCTGGGTTATCAAACCATCTCCTGAGGAGAGTCAGTAATTCTCAAGCGGACGTCAAATCATTCCAGGTTTAAATACAGATAATACCCTAACCTTACTGTCTTTTATTGTCCTAGGCCATCAGTTCATTGAGGTTTGTTTTCTCTTTCGTTTCTGTGTCCATACAATGTACACTTTTTCCAAACAATCGAAACAGGTTTAGATCCCTTCTTTCAACGTATTCTGCCTAAGAGGTAAGCTGTATGGTTGTTCATCAACCTCTATACGAATTTGTTGTTTCAATGACCAGTGATAAATCTATTTTTCTTATTCTTGTTTGTTTGCTGTTTAACGCCATACTCAATATTATTCACTTATTCGGCGGCGGCCACCATAATGGTTGAAGGAAAGTGATCAGAGGGAAAACCCACGACCATCCGCAAGTTGCTGGCCAACCTTCCTCCGTGCGGCCGGAGAGGAAGCCAGTATGAGGTGGACAGAACTCACTGGGTTCGCATTGGTGAGATTCTCCTGGGTCATTACGGTGTGCAATCGCACTAATCGGTCACGGAGGCCAATGCAGTTAAGGCGTACACATTTTGAACGCAAAAGGAGCTCGAATGCATCTATAATGGAACAAGGCAAGTAATTTGCAACGTACACTGTACGTCATGTATGACCACATAAACGGCCACCGCCCGTTATCAGCACGTTCCGCGAGAAAACAGAGGTAAGGAGCTGAAAGCAAAGACCTGTGTTGGAGATATAAAATAAAACCTCCTCTGTTCAAGAGATGGTGGGGCATGTTTCCTATCCGACACGCCCACATAGCGGTGAAAATAAAGTGCAATGTTTAACCGCATACTGAAAGCTGTCTATTGGGCCTATAAAGTGCTAAAGAAACATGAACTTTGAATCTTTGGGCAAACAAGGTTTTGGTTCAAGCTCGTCTTCCGACAAAAAAAGATTTTGAAATTCCGCTGCCTTTATTGGGTCTTGGCGGCAACAGAAGAAGGGCAGTTCTTATACCAATTTATAGATGGTCTTTCTGTGGCATATGTTAGTGATTCCTTCCTGTCTTGTATACTTTAAGTTCCTATTGTTGGTGACAATATATGACTCTAATGGGTGTTGATTCACTCCCGATATGAAAGTTAACAGCCCTGAATCAATCGTTCCGGATACAAAGTGATCGCAAGGTGTTTGCAGTATTCTGCACTGTATCAGTTGGACAAACACTGTAGTATCACATCCAAAAAGGGATATGTATTTCAAGGGAAGGTCTGGCTCTGTTTCCGTAATTGAATGAATGGCAAAACGACAACGAACCCGGGACGTTAAACATTATGAATCTTTCTCTGGTAATAAAGTTACAGTGGGTGTCAAACAGTAATTAATAATCCATCCTCAAATGCAAACCTTTCACTAATGTGCTAAGTCATTTGCTTTCCACTCAAGCCATGCCAGACACTCATCTTTCAAACCTTATTCCACCGATATGATGGCCTCTCTATACACATGTAGCAGCGATAACTGAGCCAGAGACACTGGTGTAGTATCCACGCGACGAATATCACCTTTACCTACCTTATCCTAGTCTCTGTGAGACATGGGTGAAGAGTGTCACGGCCCATGTACAGTTTATCAGTGTTATTCATGTCTCTGAACATCCCTTATGTCTCCAGTCTTCCATGGGTACAAGAACGTTAACAGGTTTGTGATGAACAGAAATGCGTTAGCTTAATCTGTGAGAGGCGGGGAGGGGGATTCGTTATTCATTCGCTATACATCTGTCAACATACAGTTATATGATGCAGTATCAGAGAGCATCCACGATACTGATGCGATTGCCCTTTTGATTATATTGAGATAACAGCTAACAGAGAATAACAAGCCCCGTTTCTATTGATGTTGTAAATAAAAACGGTTGTCATTCATCATCTTGACGCTCCAAAGGGAAATGTTGATGATGATAACAAGTGGATGATTTATACCGGATATTGAAACACTGGTTTAATGTATTGTTTTGCACTCGGTCCATTTCACACTCAAGTCATCCCTAGCTTATAGCTTGTCGAATGAGTGAATCTCATGGCTAGGATAGAAGCCCTATAACTGAACAGTAGTCAATGGAGATAATAATGCATCGTGCTGTATAGCCTTGTCTTAAAGGTCAAACCCCCTTCAGTCAGCGGACATATTCATCAAGCATATCTGTTCATTTCTACCTATTATATTTTAAAGTCATACTACATATACAGCACTTCGCACAACGTGAGTCACAATTTGGTGCATAGCTGGCTTTGGATATGAGGTTGATGATTGCATAAAGTTACGTATAACAGACAACCAAGTAAACCTTTCAAGAAGCACTGGTTACATACCGTTAGCGGATACATCCGGCGTGAGCGATTTGTATTTCAATGGGCTGCTCTAATTATAGATGAGTACATATGATAACACATAAAATTTGTTCAGTTATTAGAACTCTACTGTGATGACTCATTTTGTGACTATCTACACGACTTGACATAACATCACTAGTGCAACATACTTTATGATTTGATGTTTAATAGAACATACTACACTGTGTCTCTCAAAATTTCTAATTATTTCAGTAAGTCCGTAATCTCCATGACATTACAATGTCTTCACTGAAGTTAAGCTGTGTTGCGGAAAACACTGAGTTTCCGAATGTGCTGTGTGATTCCTGTTTTTAGCCGTTGCCTTTAACTCCCAGTGACAACTTGATATGTTTTCAGTGGTGTTCCGGAGAATGCAGACCTTTTACAGTATTTTCACATTCATTGTATCCTAGTACGGAACAGGAAACTGCTTTATCCGACATTCCCGCTCTCTTCATTGCCATATTAGTGTACATTATACTTTATGAGCCAAAAACTATCGCTATTATCGTCAAACACTGCTCAAACAGCTCCCTAAAATTAAATTCCCCCATTTTTTTTTTCAAAACTGTTTTCAATATTTTAGTTGTAATGTGGGGGATGTATACCATACTGGTGTTGTTTTGGATCGATGTTTTTTTTTCAGCATTGTATTTATTGATGACTGCAATGAGAGCTGAACATTATCTGCAGCCTGTAACTGATTTTATGTTTGTATCATGAGACTATACGTGAACTGACTACGCGGTCATGGCAACCGCGAGACACAACATCCCTTATGGCTATACTTTACCGGGTTTGTGTGATCATATGCCAATTATCACAATGTCGTCGCTGTTAAGTATTGGGCTATATATTTGTATCTCTTGTGACAAGACAAATCCACATGAGTAAAGACACTAGGTCATCTGCATGGCCGGACTAAAGCTTTTAATCCCTGATCAGTGCCATCATAGAAACGGATGAATAGGGAGCAATCTGCATCTCGATGAAGCAATTAGCAATGTTTACTTAGCAAAATAATAATAGGTTCCTTTGAGCTCAGTAGGGATTAGCTCGGTTTTACTGTTTGTCTGTGATAATTTCGATTATTTTTTTTTTCTCAAATGTCTTACTGTTGTCTTTTGTTTTCTCACAATAGTGGTACACGTAGCTTACCAGCCGCATTTGGGCCTTCGACGGGCGTTATGACCCAGGTGCCTCTCACCAACTCACAGCGGCTGAGTTGGTGAGACGTCTGCCAGTAACCTGCGGATAGATGTAGGTTTCCGTCGGGATCTGCCCGGTTCCCTCCACCACAATGAGGAGGAAAACTCCAAGCAAATAAATAAGCACTACCGAATTCAGGGGCCAGGACACTGTAGGAGACTCGGGTGAGCATGGAACTGGGACACTCACACTGGATCAATAATTAGTTGTGGCTTACGTGCTGTAAAACGACAACCACATATATAAGTATTTGTGCTTGTCTCTGACTGAATGGTGATTGGTTAGAATTCTTGTGCGAGCTGTTTGATGACGTCATTCAACACGATTCAATCTTGTGTTAATTTGGTCAGTCTCAAAACTACGGAATAATTAATTCGAAAATTAATGTAACATTACCGAAGTTATTCGATCAAAACCACGGAAAGCATATTCCATGTGGCATTTATGATTTGTTTTCCCTACTTTATTTCAGCAGGCACTTGGCATAAGACAGCGCTGTATGCTTCAAAAAATTATCGCCAACGGCATTTGTTGAAAAGCCTTGTAGAGCATTCAGTATAAAACATTTCGTGGCCATTCTTCTTTCGAGTGAGAGAAAGTTTTAAACGTTGCAAATGTCATTAAGCATGTCCCAACAGAGTGTAACCTTACACTGCCTTCAAAATGTATTAAAGAAGACAACAGCACGACACATTTACACAAGTACACTTATAACAATGAAAAAGCTGATAATTCCAGCTTCCCACATAATAAATCACGAAAGAGTATAAATATTGGATAAATCTTGGCACATTTATCCGTCTAGGTCTTGGGCAGGGAGTTCACGAATCCCACGCTCTCATTTTTCGTGACGACCTAATCAGTGACAAAAAGTCATCGACTGAGCTTGTAAAGCGGCGCTTGGTTGACCCAGAGAATACCGGTTTCTTCCATCCATCAAAAAACCAGGTTTTTGAGATTGACAATCAACAAATATCATCCAACTCTACATTTTAAGGTTTATTTTGGATTGTAGTTTAACTCCACCCATCACAGATGTACTTCATGTCTGTTTACACTACTTTGAATGTAACGAAAGCATTTGATGCTTGATGAACCATAACAAGATTTATACACAGTCGAGACCTTGTTCACAGTTTCTAACGGTGCGGGAAACAGTCCCGTTAATGGCAAGTTGACTGACTTCTAAGAAAAAACTGGAATTGGTAGGATTGATAATTCGTGAACACATGTTTTGCTTTTGGGATGGATTAACTGAATGCCCCTAATGTCCTGCTATGTTAAACGTGATTGTCGCGGAGGTTACAAACAACGACAAATACAGTTATCTTTTGATACCGCGGAGGCCAGAGGCAAGTTTCTATTAAGAACGAAAATGACCTGAGCATCCGACTAAAAAGCATTTGATACTTTCTTCCTTGATTTGCTTACAAGATGCGCAATGAAAATTTTTTGAAGTGAAGATGTATGTGTTGGGGTGGCTGACAATGCCCCAATACTAAACCATTCCGTCCATTTATGGCTGCGAAGACGCTGTTATTTAGCCAAAAACATGTATTCACTCAGAGGCCGATGGAAATTTCTCCAACGTCTTAGAAGCATAATCGTTGGCCTTCTGGGTCTTCACGAGGCAGTTACGTAGGGTATGCTAGGCAAAAATAGTACAATTTAGTTAGATCAAAGCCCGTTAGGTTGTAAAGAAGAGGTCGTCCGTGAACATTTGCTCAAAGCAAAGCAATTGTTCACGATTAAAATGGAATTAACCCTGCCTTAGGAAGACACGTTATTTAGCATTGCTTGTGTGCCGGAACCTGATGTACTGGTAGCAGATATTCTCACATTCTCTAGACGCTACATACAGGTGTCTTGTTATTTCTGGTGGAAATAACATATTGTCATGATCCATAAATCGATCAATAAATTCAGTGTATAGCATATTTGCTATCAGCTATTTAGAATAGTAAAGGGAAAAGGTTGCTTGCGTTACTACAGTCTTAGGCCTTCCATAAGTATTCCCGTGGATGAAGACAAGGTTAACATTGAAACTTCGCTCTTAGACAAGCAATAACGAAGGGCCACATAGGCCAAAGAGTCCATTTTCTGCATTGCACAAGCCTGCTATTGGCAGATAACTGTGTGTTCTGCGGTTTATTTCACTTTGACACAGTGTTGAAAAGAATCTTTATATTATTTTAAGGAATCCTACCAATACAAAGTCAAGGCCGAAAAGCAACGGATAAATATGCGTTCAATAGAAGAACTGATCAGCCGATTGTGACAAGCAAAATTGTGACACTGGCTGTTGAAAAACTGGTGGGAGAGATGTCGGAGGATGACGACCAGAGGTGAAACATCTGCAAATGATAATGGGGCGATGAACGAAGGAAACGGAAATATACCTGGTAAAAATTTAGAAAAGGCAAGTGTAGTCGTATCTATTTACGGCTGAAGGAAATATGATGCACACAACTAAGGAAAGTTGTTTCTTCTATTACTCTCATTAACATAATGTTGACTTGTGTGCATATTCCAATGGGTTAGTTGTTGCATCAACAGGATTGCAAGTGGTCGGTAAGGGGACAGTGATCGCCCTTCCTCCGTCCCGATGACTACCCAAGGTCTAATAACTGCCATATGCAGATTTCAGATAATTCAGTGACTTTTGTGCTACTACGGAATTTATTAAATATACAAGACTGAAATGTATCCCAGCTGTCTTGAAATTTATGACTAAGTAGGCGCCTCAGGTGGTGACAAAGGTTTACGTCTTATCAGTGTTCCAGGAAGGCAGAGTATAGCCTAGCCTGATGCCAACGGATGTTCAAGTTTTTCAGAATATCTGTCCCTGGATGGCGTTCTGGGATTTCAACCGGTCGTTAACATATGCCATCAAAGAACTGCGCAATGAACGTGGACGGCTTCGTCTCGTTTAATGGAAAGAGGGTGCAGAATGATGATTGGTACTGTTCACCAAGTAAATGTCAAATTCCGGCCTGATATCCCTTTCTGGCTGAATTGCCACATTACGCGTTACAACCAGTGCTGTTCAGAGTATCTGAAGATATTGTGTAAAATCGCCTTCGGCTTAGTTTCGATGCTTAGAACTGCACCCTGATTACCTTCCCTAACTCTTTGCAATTATTCTTAGTGTCTGTTATGAAATTATTCGAGATGAACTTTTTTCGATATTTTGCCTGGCAGGTGTAAATTCCTTCCAGAACAGTTGTCTCGCTGATGCATCCTTGTCCAACACAGGCAAAGTGTACCTTTTAAGACAACAGCTGACAAGGGCTGTTTTCACACTAGATCGGGTGAAAATGTCGATCTGAAAGTAAATTGGTCCATCAGTTTTTAAAATGGCTGATAACTTGGAATCTGGGTTTTGGAAATAATGTCTGCTTTAATGTTTCCTTTTTTCTCTCATTCTGGTAAAAAGGCCAACGAAATGAGGGGTCGAATTTTTACTTTGATACTTTCTTGAAACACATTAACATCTGATATACCTAATCTAATAACAATCAACAAATTTGAGAATTTTCTGTTGAAATACAAGGTGGTATATAAATTACAGAGAGGGCATGTTTCTCTACTTCACATACCATAATGTATAACATAGCTATTTTACCAGTTTTGTCTGAGATTGTCCAATAATCAGATCTGTAAGAAAGCCTTTCGGCAGTGCCATAAATGCCTACGGTCTTAAAATATGCTCTCGGAAACATCAATTTGAACACTTGCAAAACAGTCAGTCTCAAAAAAGTCCTCGGGCTGCACTTTGCGCCTGCGTCAGGAGCGAATTAACCCTAAACGATCAACTCAGTGACAGATCTCACAATGTGATGACAAACCCATTCTGAATTTGCCACAGAGATACAAAATTCCCATCAAAGCTTATACTTTGACGTTAGGGATCTAGGACATAAGCGGTTAAATTTTGGTGTATAACTGAGGACTTCTCAGCAATATACTGATGATCGCATTTGGTTCCATTTCATAAGCAGATGAACGAGTTACTGTGAGTGTTGTTGTTATTTCGGGTTACTTCTCTTGCAGGACAAATGCCCAATTGTTTTGTGATCATTTGAAAGCAAGCTGGTCTTGTATTTAGCTAGACACCTTTCCAACATCTTTCCTTTTTGACAGTGTTTATCAGAAACGATGTGAGGCATCTACCGACTGATGAGAAATGCTGCTTACGGCTGGATCAACCAGGTTGACTATTTTCTGGTCAGATTCATCGGGAACCACGATGGAGATTTGTTTCTACCAAACCATCTGAAACAGCCTTTCATTTGCCCAGACGGAAAAGGCGCCTGCTGTATAAAATCTGGGTCAGAGCACATACTGAAGACAATCCCATACGTAGCCTAGCAATCTTCGGGATGAATGTGTGAAATTGTCGTCCGAACTTTTGATGTCTTCTTTATGGAGCCATGGTATAAATCATAACCGGACGGAGAGCCTACCAATAACCACGGCTAAATACAGGCCAAACAAATGGCTGCAAATTATCGAGAGAAAGCCAAAATGTCCTTGAAATGCAAAACACATCGACTCTTTCCTCTAAAGACATGTCAGTTATGTTTACTTAGCAAAATCAAGTGTCCACATTGCACCTGCGTGCTTTTCGAAATAAGGATTCTTGAAACTGTCACTTTGGGCACGTTTACATAACATGCCAAGAAAGAACACCTGGTACGTCTGACTTAACAGCCAGTTCATCTGGTATATCAGGTAATGCAAAGACATTAAACATAAATATTGACAAACTGGACAATTTTATTTCTTTAGTCGTCGCATGACCTTCATGACCTAGTGGTTAGCCTACCAGGGAAACTTGACCACCAGTGTTGTCGTTGTGAGTTTAAGTACAGCTTATGCTGCCTTCCTCTCCCTCCGTACGTGGAGAGCTCGACCGGAAACCTGTAGATGGGCGTGGGTTTTCACCAAATTCTGCCCAGTTTCCAACCACCAAAATAAAACATACTCAATTTCTCCAGTTCTGTGTATCTGCGGAGCCGAACGCGGCTCAACGGTGACGTTGGCAAAAACACGTGGCACACGGAGGGGGAGTGGTTCAATATTGGCCATACACATTAAATTCTCGAAACGTGTACACCCATTCCTGGTGAGGCATCGATGACAAAACGGTCCACGGTGCTCGCAGAGTAGTGCATAGTTTTCCCCGTGTACTTCGGATTCCTGCATTCAATTCAATCTATCTGAAATTCCCTGACAGTAGCATGAGCCGTTTAGAAAGCTCACGGAAAACATTATAGGCGTTATCAAAGCCTTGCACAAAAATAATTCGGTCAAATTAACTGCAATGACTAGGGCCAAGTTTGATGAATTTTTTCTCTTCTGTTAGCAGATGCTTGACCATCGATTGATGAGAATATAAGCGTAGTATCTTTTTTTTGTCCGTACAAGAAAGATATATCATTGATTTTGTTTATTCTATTGAATATCATGTAAGTCACTATGAAAAATGTATTTGTTATCTTTAAAAGATGGCAACTATGTCCCGGAGAGCAGTTAACCAAGGCTCAGTCTGTTATCAGTTTCCCAGCAAGACAAAATACAGTTCGTGTGTAGAGCCCAGCCAGTTACTAAAGGCCGTCCAGTTTTCTCTACCAGGCGTTCTGGGATACCAAAAGATGGTCGAGGTCAGCCCTCAAAGGACGTGCACAATGACCGCGGACAGAGTCGTCTCGTTCAGTGTAATAAGAGTTAAGGCTGGGAATCATCGCTGTTATCCAACCAAAAGTCCACTTCTGGTCTGATAAGGCTACTTCCAAGTATCCTCATGTGGTCAGATCTTCAGTTTACCCGTTACAGCTAGATGTGTTTAGGTTCTGGGAAGACAGTGTGAAAGACCGCCCGAGGCTTGCTTCGTGTTTCGAATGCCAGAATTACGAATTCTACTAAGAGTTTCTCGTTGAAAATGTGAATGACCACTCAATGGAGTTGTGATGAGCTAAAAGAGCGTAAAAACTGTATCTGAAAACATATTCATTGCGTTTTTGTTACATTTTTCCATCAAATTAAAGGTAGTCAAATGTTTTGACCAAATGGACCATATTGAATAGAGTGAAGCACAATGACGTGAGTGAAGCGTATGATTGTCATATTTCCAAATTAAACATGACAATCAGACGTAGTACATATATGTAATAATATGTATAATATGTATATTCATGTAGAACGTAAACATATAACAATCAGAGGGTGCTGATTGTTTTTAGCCTGTTCCAAATAGTCCCAAATGTTTGGTGGAAACCAATCTGAGAAAAATCAATGAAGGTATTTTCAGATACAGTTTTTATGCTCTTTTCATTCAGCACAACTCCAGGTTTGAGCGGTCTTTTAAAGTATGTGTAATAGAATTGCGTCATAATCAGAACGAAAAAAGCTGATTAATCACTATTTCTACGTCGCAAAATGGTGAACTAGGAACGGGTGATGTCATGGAGGAAACAGATACCTTTTTGGATGGTTAAAATATCTCGCCTATTTGATAAATATTGAGAGCATGGCGACGCGTTCGTTTTCCCCACTTGGGCGTTTTTGCTTAAATTGAACTGCAATATCTCGGTTATCTTATGTCTCAAAATAACGTTTTTTCAAACTGGGATTTTTTCTCAATATATTTATATATTTGGTCTAGTGTTCTCTTTTCTTTTAATTTGTTACAAATTATTCTTAACAAATCACACCACTTGTCACAAATGGCCTATTGTTAAATATAGTATTATTTTCTGATTTGTCAGCCAAAAATAAACTACTGAGGCAAGAACGAGGATGAAGATACACTTGCACACATGTTTGGCCTAATTCTTTTTTCTCAAAAACACTAATTTGAACGTTCATAAGACTGTCTGCGTCGACAAGAATGAGTACCATTTCCCCGCAGATTCGAACTTTACCTAGTGTTGTTGCCAGGAGCTGTTATTCTGACAGCCAAGGAACAGTAGCTGATTACAGAGTCGTTTGCAAAGCAAACACGAGCATCCTCGGGCGCCAATTTCCTGTACAAAATCAACGTGGTGAAATACCTCGCAAGGTGATAATGGCAAATTGATTCTGATTTTGCCTCTGAGTCACACAGGCAACTGACTTTAGTTGACCCTTGAACAATAATGTATTGTATCAGATGTACTATAGTTTACTGTCACTATGTGGGCTTGCTGGAGTATTCTGCATAGCAAAAAAAAACCGTGGTAAACCCCCTGACGTTAATACAAGATAACACTTTCTGACACATTACACATTGTATCCTGCAAGACAAAAAGAATTAGTCAACCAATTAATATCCCCATTTCTAGGCCTCTGTACATATCAACGGATTTTACAGTTGTTCTGTAAGCCATACCTCCAAACTAAAGGCACAATGGCCTATTACTGGAAAAGATGAATGGAGTGCTGCACTCCAAAAATTCTGTGTGCTTTACCTGACAGAAGCTTAATGTCAGAAGGTTTGTAAGGTGCGGTGCTTTCCTACCCATTCTGGTGGGCTTCCCGCATATATAATCCTCATCGCAGAAAGAGAAAGTAAGGAATAGAGCAAGACCCTACGTAAATAAACAAAACTATGTTTTTTTCTATTCCTCCTGATGAGTCCAAAGTTACTTAGCTGATTGTTATCAAAAATGTGACAATAAAATAAATAGCTCTACATGGTGAGGTGCATTTCCTGGTTTTTATTCCAACTCAGTTTCGGTAACATTTCCTATCCTATCTGATTCAACAGTTGAATTGTTCTTCCACAATTTACACTTAGAAGGCCCGTTACATAATATATAATCTGTTAAAAATCTGATGGCTTTTCCAAAGATTGTGATACATCAAAAACACATAAAAGGTATATAAATATTGGTATTATTATTATTATCATCATCATCATCATCATCATCATCATCATCATCATCATTATTATTATTATCAGCTGCGGGTGTGATTTACAAAATAAATAGTGTAAATCAGAAACACCCCGAAGCAGAAAGTACAGAATACCTGTCTATGACTGGATCAGACAGACCGACCATTTTCAAGTCAAACTGATCCGACACTCCGACGGGCATTTGTTCCTGGCAATACTTCTGACAGGGGAATTTGTTCGCTCAGACAGAAAAGGCGTCTGCTGCATAAAATCTGGAACAAACATATACTGCAGACAATCCCATACACCGCACGGCCGTCGACTGGATTTATGTGTGAAATTCTCTTCCGATCTTTTGATGGTATCAATCAAGTGTTTACTAACAACCACGACAGTCTTTTGTGAAAGAGAAAGAAATATTAGTCAAGTTCCTAACAAGTCACTGTAGATGATCGATAGAAAGCCGAACTATCCGCAAAATGCAATAAAACATGACTCTTTCCTCAACCATCGCTTATCGTAATTTGGATATGATTATTGTTGCCTGCTACAAAATGAACATTTGCTCAAAAAAAGAGGGTGATTTTAAGCAAACACCAAATAAGATAACCCTCCCTCCATATCTGACTTGAAACCTCAGCCCAACCACAGAGAGGTGGGTTCTGACTCCATGGACAGCGAATAATCCAGCAAGGCACTGGGACATTTTTTTTACCTTTATTTTCTCTTTTTCACAATTTTTTGAGGACTGCGTTATGCTACGTGTACTTATTCTTGTATGCTACGAGTATTGATCCAATTATTTGCACCTATTAACCCAGATTACAACAAAAAAATAGCTAAGGACTTCATTTCTGGTCAACATTATCAAGACTGATAAGGGCTACAGCATAGAGACTATGACAGCGAAGACATTGGTACGGTTGGCAACTACTAGGAACAGAAGATCAGGTCGTAGTTCAGTCCCGGTCGTGGATGGGGAATCCTCGCGTGTTCATGGGCCTTGGTGTTAAAAAACCAGTCTACGGAGCTCGTAAAATGGTGCATGGTTTTACCCTGACTTATCATAGCTTCCTCCACCCATTAAACAGATGCCCATCGTATAAAAGAAAAATTCTAGAGTGTGGGTTTCAACAACAATTAAATCAATTCTGTATGCAAGAATGGATATTGAATTTCAAATTCATCTCCACCAATCACAGTTTATGTCTGATTACACTACACTTAATGCAACAAGGCCATTTAATGATTCACCGACGTAAAAGTACACCAATGCCACGCTCTTACTAACGCCACGGCAATGTACGCAATGGTAGTTATTATGGGCTACGTGCTATGTAAGCTATGTACTGTTGGCCAGAGGTCTAGTCAGCACGAGAAGAACACTGTGAAGACAAAAATAAGACATAGGCTATGGCATCTTTTTCCTAAGTTCAGTACAGTTTCCAAATGACAATAATGTCTTCGTGTGAGTGTGAAAGCAAGAGGTATGCATAAGAATAGTGGTAAGATGGACTGTAGTCTCAGTAGCTTCCGGCAAATGATTCTTTGCTACCAGAAGGTAGATAAACTAACGCTGTTACCCATCTCAGAAGAGAGTGACATTTGAGGGAACTGTCAATGCTCAAAAATCCAAACATCCCGTTCATTTACGGCAACAAGGACGTTGTAATCCTGGGGAAGGATGAGTTCCCGAAGATAACGATGGAAATCTATCTCACGTCTTGGACCCATAACCGTTCGTTTTAATTCAGTGGAGTTCATCTTAATGTGAAGAATGGGCAATTCAATAAAGCCAAATGCATTAGGCTCTAAAGAGGCTGTCGTTATTGAACAAATGAGCCAGACAAAGCAATTGTTTACAATTAGAGTGAAGTCTTTGTTGGCGAGAGATATTTTTTAGCAGTGCTGGTGTACCAGAACTTGATGTATTGAAAACAGACGTTCTGTTCACATTCGGCAGGGGCAACATCTTGCTGTTTGGCTATTTCTGTTGAAAATAAAATTTTGTGATGGCCCATTAATGGGTCACCAAATTCAATTCACTTGTAATTCCCTGACATTGACATTAAGCCCATTAAATGTCAGTCTCCAGGAAAAAATAAATTTATGCGCTATGATTACAAAGCGAGATGGATTTTCCCTGTTCTCTCAGGATACCCTTAACGTTTGGCCATCCATTGATGGGAATATAGGCAAAATATGTTCTTTTTGTCCGTACAAAAAAGATAATAAAAGAGATTTGTGACTTTTCATATTCCATTTAAAAAATAGCGTGAGTCGCCATATAGATAGTATTTAGTCCCCTGAAAGCTTTGCAAGCCGGTGTTCCTGCAAAGAGCAACTAACAAATGCTTGCCTTATTATCAGTCCTCCAGCAAGGCAGGGTGCAGTCCGTGTGTATAGCCCAGCCACTTAGCACAGGCTGTTTAATTTCCTCCTGAATATCGGTCTAGGAGTGAAGACTGGTAACTATCGCGATAAACCAAACAAATGTTCACTTCCGGTCTGATAAGACTACTTCCTGGTATCCCACATACGGCCAAATCTCCACGTTACATTTGCAATTGGAGCTTGTTAGGATCAGAGAAGACATTGTAAAAGACCGTCCGGAATAACGCCGCGATTACAACCGTTAATTCCTTACAAATTAACGCATTTTCATACCAATCCTCGATTTCAAATGGTCTTTTTGAAATTATTTTCTGATGGTTTTTTTCATTATTTTACATTTCAGATGTACTCTCATGTGACAACCACTGTGTCTTTAGTCCATTCATCTGTAGAACGAGAAAGTAAGATATATATCATTATTATTTGCCGAGAGTAGTCAGTATATTTGATATAACACATTGTTGCATAAAGTAAAGAGAGTAGTTGCCTCCTTGGATCTGGGTGAAAGTCAGAATCAATTTGCTATCATAACTTTGTGAGATCTCATCGACTGTTTGCTGGCAGTCAAAATAACGGCTCCCGGCAAAAAATTCAGGGGTAGTCAGAACATAAGGACATGTGAAACTGATTTTATGGACACAGACAGTCCTACAAATGCTCAAATTGGTTTTCCCCAGAAAAAAAATTTAGCCCAAGGGCCGAACCTATACTGTATTGCAGTGTGCTTTTTTTATAGGGGTTTCTTATAACTGCCTCAGTGTGTTGACGCTTAATAACAACTACTACTTGTCCAGATCAAAATGTAACCCAAGGCAAAAACATGTATTGTGTTCCAGAAGGCTTTCAAACTCATTTACTTAATGGACAATCTGAGACAAACAGCTACGATTGCTATAATGGGTGAGCCTATAACACCATAAAATGTGGACGTAATCACAATCATTACTTGTCTGGGCAGTAAGGAAACATCTGCACTGTGTAATTTCCATCCAACCTTATCTTCGGAATGGTGTTCCCCAGAACGAAATTTAACCCAAACCCAAAACTGATTTCATCCAGGGGCTATGATTTGATGTTTCAAACACACACATGGGGCCTGCATGGACAGCGCCGTTAATATTGAATGGTGTAAAATCGCGATGAGTGATGCCAAAGTTTCATAATACCTAGATGAAGTCCAACCGATTATGACTAGAAACACAAGGCCAATGATGAAAATCTAGTTTAACCTGTGAGAAATACTGACCAGGAAAACACACTATCGCTGGTGAAATTCTGACGATGATCAGTGCAATTGTATCCTTGTACGGTTAATAGTGATATATGTGTGTATAAAAACGAAGATTTTCTGATGTACGCAGCAAAGGAAGGTTGTTTTTCTGCCCACAATGACAGCAGGTGAGCATGTATCATTCAGCTTCAAGTGCTTCAGATGAGACATAAGCACGATGATCAGCTATCTCGCAACGTACGGTGATCTCCGCTTGTCGGGCCGGTATTACTCTATCCAAAGCCATGACTTTTTTGGGCCATTGTTCCAGATTGAAATTTATTCTAGTTTCAATATTTTACTATAATACTGTGCCAGTCAAAACGTCTTAGTCAACCTACATGGTAATTTTCAGCCACTTTCTTAGCCAACTGCTAGCAAAGGACTAGCTTGTTATTATTTATTTATTTGATTGGTGTTTTACGCCGCACTCAAGAATATTTCACTTATATGACGGCGGCCAGCAATACGGTGGGAGGAAACCAGGAAGAGCCCGGGGGAAACCCACAACCATCCGCAGGTTGCTGGCAGACCTTCCCACGTACAGCCGGAGAGGAAGCCAGCATGAGCTGGACTTGAACTCACAGCGACCGCATTGATGGGAGGCTTCGGGTCATTATGCTGCGTTAGCGCGCTAACCGACTGAGCCAAGGAGGCCCCGGTACCTTGTTATTAGTTTTCCAGAGTGCAGTCCGTGTGTATAATAGCTCAACCAAACACTCAAAGGCTGTTCAATTTCCTCCAGGATATCGGTCCTGAGAGGGCATTCTGATCATCATAGAGATGTGCCTTCAAAGAATGAGCTCATAGAGCGCCAACAGATTCGTCTCGCTTGATTATACAAAAGTTTGGCTTGGTGTTAACCAACAAAATGTCTACCTCCGGCCTAATAAGGTTACTTCCGGTAACCGTTGGGGCCTAATCGCCACATTACCCGTTATAATAAGACGTCTTTAGGACCTGTGAAGATATTGTGTAAGATCGCCAGTGGCCCAGTCTCCGTTTAGACACTCAGAATTACGCCTTCATTACAATACCCCTAATTCTTTAAAAATCGCTTCTTACGCCTTTTCTTGATGGCATTTTCTTTATATTTGCATGTATGGACTCGAGTGAAAAAGCTGTCCTTTGTTTATATATTTGTGACTTTTAAAGAAAAAGGCACTAATACACTTTTAACACAAGAGCTCGGGGGGAGTTGATTTGGAGGGACCAAGTTTGTCCAAACGGTTTCTACCATTGGCTTATATCACTTCAAAACATTTAAACAGTACCAGCAATTCTAATGTAACTGTTCTGTTTTGTCATCCTGAAAAAATTGCCGAGAGGCACACACTGGGAGATTGCATTTTCAGTTCTGTACCTGTTTGATGTGCCACGAAATAATTTTGGAATTTTTACAGAAAAGAGAAGATTATAATTATACAGCCTAGTCTATGTAATAGTATGCATGGTGCGTAATATTCCCATTACGACAAACGTTGTCATTTGCCTCAGATTATCCAGTAGTCTGATCTGTGAGCCTTGGGTTAAATTTACTTCCGGCTTTTACACCATTTTTTGCATTTGCGGGATTGTCTGCGTCAACAAAAATGAAGACCATTTGCAGTGATATTTAACTTTACCTTATATTGCTTCTAGAAGCCATTCTTTAGATAACCACCGAGCAGTCGCTGATTACATGGTCATTTCCATCACGAAGATGAGCAACCTCAGGCGGCACTCTGCCCCAGCAGCAGGTGTTAATTTACTGTATTTGTTCATTGGAATAAAGATCTCACAATGGGATGTGGACAAATTGATTCGGACCTATTCCTGGGGCCGCAGAGTCAACATCCCAAACTCGGGAACTGGGAATGGCTAGTCGTCAGAGGCGCTTATCCTTCAACCGCTAGGTCACAATATAGATGGCATTTCAAACATGGCCATGAACAATGAATTTGTATTTGTTTATTTAACTGGTTGGATTTTTATGCCATACTCAAGAATATTTCACTTTATGAGTTGTGGTGGGTGGAAACCGGGAAGAGCCCGGGGAAAACCCACGAAAAATCTGCAGTTTGCCGGAGAGGAAACCTGCCTGAGCTGGGCTTGAACTCACCGCAACGGCGGTAGTGAGAGGCTCCTGGGTCATTACGATGCGCTGGTGCGCTAAGCAACTCGGCCACGAAGGCCACCAATGAATTTGTAGCTTAACCCGCTCTAACAACGTGTGACACCTTCATCACATTAAGTTCTCCGTCGGCTTTACGTTGGGAATTTTGGCGGGGCTAGTTGTCCCCTGTATCCTGTTTTCGGCTTATGAAGAGTCCTGCATTCCTTCGATACTGTGTGTTGTAATCTAAGTTATTACTGCAAAAACTATCCATTCTATGTTTTTTGAAGTTGTACAATGAGTACACTTTTTGTGTAGTTAAGCACAGACGGAGTGTGCAGAATTTCTAATGACTTAATAAAGCTTAACCTTGGCTTGTGCAGGGGACTGCATGTTCATTGTTTTGAATAAGATTGCCGCGTTGGATATATTAACAGCTACGAGAAAGCGCAACCGGGATACATATTTTGATTAATAACGACATGGTATAAGCTAACATGGTACACTATTTGAATTTTTATTTAAATCATCCGTCTATAGCAGTCCTTGTGCCTTGCCGTCATCATTGCATGCAATTCGACAGATTGATTCGGAACCGCGACAGACATTTGTTATTGGCAATGCAGCTGGAACAGGCTTTTGCTTGCTCAGGTGGAAAAGGCGTCTGTTGTATAAAATTTGGGGCAAGCTTATACTGAAGACAATCCCCGAATAACCGTCTCCAGGATTACCGTGTGAAATTGTCGTCCGATCTTTTGATGCCTTGTTTATGGAACTATGGTATAAATCATAACCTGGCGGACAGTTTACCAATAACCACAGCTAAGCATAGGCCAAACCGATCGCTGGGCATGATCGATGCAGAGCCAAAATATCCATGAAAGGCAAAACACATTGACTCTTTCTCCGACGCTGGGCTTTCTCTGTAAGCAGAGACCCTTTGAATCTGATTATTGATAATCCTTACAGCACAATTTTTAGGATAGGCTACGGGAATTGTGCTTGTCAAAACATAAAATTTTGATCATGTGAAGAGATAGATTGTTCCAGCAAGGCACATCTTTATTGCAATAGTAGGGCCAAATGTTTTTGTTTCACTGGCAACATTGAGACTATCTGTTAAACTCTTGCACGATACAATTCTGGTTTTGTTATAATTCTGTTCATGTATTTTCTTTTAATCTTCATCAGTACAAGTCCAGCTCATGCTGACTTCCACTCCGACCGCACGTGAGACAATCTGTCAGCAACCTGAGGATGGTGGTAGGTTTCCCCGAGGTCTGCCCGGTTTCGTCCCATCATAATGCTGGTGGCCGTCGTATAAAATATGTACTGTTGAGTACGGGGTAAACCTTCGATCAAATAAATGAATGAATTAATTAATCTTGAGCCATTTTTACATATATTTGCAGAGCTAAACTTGACCTTATTTTGTTTCTCGATGTGTTAGGTTCTTCGGATAAGAATTTCTCAACTTTTGTAAAACATAACGTAGATAAATGAGACTGGAAGAGACCAAAACAAGGAGCGGAATGTGATGGTGTTACTCTTTTATTTGTAATAGCATATCTGATGAAAGAGGTCCGTTGCTGGAATCCTGATCTCGCTGCATGATTTGGCTCCTACTATGTCAGAAGATTTCTCAGGTGCATAGCGATGTGCCTTTCGTTCCCTCAGTTTCTGTTGGGTTTTGTGCATCTTTGTATCTGATCTTTCTAAATTATTTCCAATGGGGAAGCAATTGAAGTCGTATCTAGCGTCAGTTGTCTTGGAATTATCCTTAACGATAACCTTTATGAATCACGTATCCAGTAAAGTAACTAGAAATATCAAAATTATTCAACACATTAAAAACAACCTTTACAAATAGACTCCATACTTTCCTATTCCATGATATTTCCGTATATGTCATATTCTAATTTTATTATACGGCAAAAAATTCAATCATTTTGAGGCACCTTTACAACTACTACTTCTTCTCTAAAAAACGCGATATTTGAGCTATTATTCTACCCCGGTAGGTTAGACCACACTGATTCCTTATCCCATGCACATATTCATCATCAACTGCAACATTCTGCAAATTTTAGAAATATTAATAACCGACAACCTCATGTATACAACAACCCAATCTAAGAGGTACCACTATCGGAGAGGGAAAATGATAAACAAATGGCTTGTTCAACGCCCCGACCAAATCAAACAAGGACACACGAAACCGCTTGAAATAGTTCAATATATATTTGAACAAAATAGACAAATAGCACAACTGACAGTAATACAAAATACTGTACAGAAATTACAGAATAGATAGATTCTTACTGGGGATAGCGTCCAAATCCGGATGGAATATATCGGCTTCCAAGGGCCAGTCAGTCCACGTAAATATAGATCCACAGTGTTGGGGAATTCTCTAATCGCAGGATGACAGTTTGGTTGTGACGAACACCACTAAGCACGGTACGCCGACGATGGTATATAACTCCCTGCAAGGTGACTGGACAGACAGGTTACCAGTAGCGTCCGTGTTGCCGAGCTGGCAATGTATGTTTTACTCCCCGGAAATATACACAAAGTCACTTTCATGGTAAACTGGGATGAAATGTACGTAATCGCACTAAGAGACAATGAGTAATACAACCCCCAAAAGAACGTCTCAAACAAAATAGCAAGAGGCGAAACACAAGCTCACAATGTTCTACGTACAGAGAAATGTAATACAAAATGACGTATGTCGAATGGCATGAAAGCCGATATTTCCAAATCCCACGAAGTCCTTCTGAGTGGACGAGAGTAAATATGATTGCTCTCACATGGACATGAATAAAAGATTGCTCTCAAATGAACTTGAGTAAATGATTGCTCTCAAGTTGACATAAGTAAAATGACTGCGACCTTAACAACTTCGTTGCTCATATTTGTAAACTAATGTAAAGAAAATACTGGGTGGTTTGATCGTAAACATGTTCACACACGGGTACATCTTTCCAGAATGTACGCTCTATGTACAATGACACGAAACTCAAAAACACAGAAACCTCGAGAACATGCGACTGAATTCCAGTGCAGGCTATCACGTACACAGAGGGCAAATGTGGGTCATAGACTGAAAAGGTTAGCGCAAAAACAAATAAAAAAATTATAACACAATATATTTAGGACTGGGTTCGTAACACCCACTAGAACTCTACATTACAATCTTCATGTACAGACCATATTCATGGCTTCATATCGTCATTTCACAGATCAAAATTCAAGCGTCCGCAAGAGTGAAACAAATTATCGTTGTGCCTTAAGTGAATCAACTGTACATCATTTTAAATCTAGACTAACAGGTCATCTATTAGTTAAGTAACACTCTGATTCCTGTGTTTTATCTTACTTTATGTGTTTGCATATGAACCTTACTCACCATGTATAGTTAGTTACACGTGTCATTGATCAAAAATATAGAACAATTGCGAATTTTATTCCCACCAATACATAGTTAGCCCTACTAAAAAGCGCGGGTAGCATTTGTTCGCGCCAACTTTTACGTCCAATACCTGTATTTCCTTTCTTACTCATTATCTGTCTAGAAAAACCGTAACAGCTCATTTGTTTGTCTCCTTTGGACTAACTTTTAGTGCCATTTTAGTGGAACTAACTATATATGATTTTTGGACAATTACCCTTACACAGATTAAAACAAACCAACAAAAACTGCTTGCAGACGATGGCATCATATATTTCCGTCACGCCTGCAGCTATGTTAACTTCCCGGAGACATCTTTGTGGTCAACAGAATGAACAGACCCAGGGCCGAATATCCAAAGTCTGCAATATCACATACTTTCTGCTGGACCCGAGATAAAGCACGATTGCTGGGTATCTATTTGTCCAATATAAAACACTACTGCACAGAGAGTAAAATCAAAGCAGATCGTACTCAACAAAATTTGGTGGTCTGGTTACCGTAGGGAGCAAACGGATAGTGAAACCACAGTATATCTCCAGGTTCCCTACAAACGGCTAGAACAGAAATACACCTCTGAAATGAATCGACAATATGGTACAGCATATCCTTATTTTTTCTGTTATGGGTCTGCAAACGGGGCAGACATACTATATCCATTATGCCTGTATGCTTTCAACATCATCGATGGCATAAGAATGTAAAACGCTGGCAAGCTATTAAAGTCAGATTCTTCACCAATTATGTGATGCTGCAGCTTGTTGAAATCTAGCTATTTCTGCTTCTGCAAGGTTCATGTACTTATTTTGAAATTTTCTTTTGAACCGCTCAAGGGAGACAACTTATTTCGACGTTATATATTGCTGTGCTTACGTGCTTAAGTGCTTCCCCTTCGTATAGATCTCATTCACTGGTTTTCTCGGACTGTGGCCGAGGATAAAGTAATGCCATTCATTCATTTTGGGGATTTCTTTCGAAAACAAAAAGGTGACATATGCGACCCCAGCTGCTGTGAGCCGGGAATTCCAAAAACACTGTGACAAGCAAACGTGTGCAAAGCTATGGTCCTCTGGTTGAATGCCCACACTGTCAGGGACACAACTGATATTATTTTCAAGCCATATGTCTACGAGTTCCTGAAGTCATGCATTTCATCAAAATTAATTTTGCATTACTATTGCGAAGTATAACTAACGCGTAAATTGTGAGGCAACCGTATTATATAAGGGAAATTTAGGGAACGCAACAAAAGATTTTACGAAGAAAGAAGTCCATGATTTCAAACACAGTAAGCAGACTTCCGCCCAAGCACAACCCCAGACCTCCGCCAACGTCGCCTGAAAGAAATTCATATTGGTCATTTGGTAAATCTCACAGGTAAGCAAATGGATACTTATCCCAAGAAGCAAGGATCATTATTTTGATAATAATTGATGGGATCAAGATAAAGTCATGTCATCTGAATGGTTTAATAGGGATATTAGGATATTAGTCTACCAATTTCATTAAAATACAATGGTCTAAAAATGTAAACAGGACGATAGTTTAATAAAGTAAGTAAAATATAATGCTCCACTAATATTAGAATATTTGTTCACTATCATCAGTGCTCAGTCTATCTTAGATTAAGTGTATACAAAAATCGTCTTTTTTTCAGAAGAAACCTACGACAAATCCGCAGAAAAATCCTTTTAATGCATGCGTATTTATAAATTGCCTCCAAATACATCTGAGTGTTTATTAGCACTACATTGGCTGTATTAAAAAGGAAGATAAGATATTAAACTCACAAAGCATCGCAACAATGTCATAGGCGCTATCCTCAGTTGTCTCAGTAACTTTTATCTCCGGGTAGAATATATCAACCGACCCGTAATTATCCCTGTTAGAAACATCAGTCATTAACAGGAAAGAAATTACATGTCTACCACATAGCACATCAGCAGTAAAATAGCTATGCCTATGTACCAAACATAAATGATAATGTTCTTTCATTAAAAGTTTGCAGCTCGTAATATGCATAACATCAGACAACCTATACAGAAGGAGAGAACTTAGAGAGAGATTGTGAATAGGCTCCCGAATTCGTTCAGCAGTCTAATACAGTATTGTAGCGTTGGAATATTTAGAAGCAACTGCAGTGCACTGTCTAGTGTACATCGTCTTTACGGACGGATAAACGGAAATACAACTTACCCCCCCCCCGCCTCCAACTCCCCTCCTCGCTCCCCTAATCTTCGAATGTCGCGATCGACCCATATCCACGAAGATTTAGGCTGGTAATTCATTTTAGTGAAGTATTTTCATGAATTATTTATATCTAGATTGTAAGGGGAGGAGCGCAGGAGAAATCATCTTCTCCTCGATAAGTACTTTTCAAAACTGAAGGCCTACAACCAAACCGGCGAAAGCTGGATTCGAAATACTCCATGACAGAAGCATCAAGTGGCATTAACCACTGATGTTCACTTCCCCCCCACCCACCTCCTCGCCCATTTTACCATTGAATAAGCCGAATTCGGCGTGTCCGAAAAACAATAAACATGTGTGATTTTACTGGGGTAATGATCGAATTGAAGACGGAAGATAGAAGACACAAAAGAAGGAAAATAGTACAAACACGCATACTGAACTTCCAATAGTTCAAAAGAAGTTTAACCCTTTTCCCAGAAAATCAGTTCTTTGGAAGCAGATGAGGTTTTTCAAGAGCCTTCTGAACAAAGACGTCGACATTTGTAGAAGCTTATTGATTAACTGGTTGATAAACTGGATTGAACATCCAGTGAGGTATTATGCTAATAGCATGACACTAGTGTAAACTGTTACCTGTAAAATTTGGCGTCCAGTCCCTTCTCGTTCCACGGCGAGTACCACTTCCCGAGGGTGGAGCTTACCTTCCTCAATAAAATGTCGTAGCTGTGTTTTTCATTTTGAACAGATTCGAGGGCTTTATCAAAGGAATCTCTTGTAGCAGACAGAACGTGTAGCACCACAGAACTCTTCGTGCAGTTCTCGCCACAATTTACGGTAATGGCTGTCAGCACCTGGTCCAAAACTGATACCGCCGCAGAACTGTTATGTCCCAACTGGGCTATAAGTGTCGACTCGTACTCCGAATTCCTCAAGAGTTTATGTGCCAGATTTATGTTTAGTTCCATCGACGGGACCGAGATCAGTGGACGGTACCACTCGCTTAGCCGACGATCGCCGTTGAAACCTTTCGACAAGGTCTCCAAAGTGGAGAACACATCCTCATGACAGTACTGCTGTGATTTGTTCGTCTCGCATGACAAAGCAATGGGCACCAGATGCATTTCTTCTTTGGAATCGACCAAAGCCTTGTAAGCTTCCCGTAAAGATGTGATACAATTGTACACCACGCCGTGAACGGCATCAACCAGTTCAGTACTTCCGGCCCCTCTGAGAAGGACCCAGTCTCTGAACATCATGCCCATGAGGTATTGGGCAAAAACCGCCGTGCCGAACTTTCCCTCAGACACAAACAGATTCGCTGCAAGGTCAGAAATTTGAACCTGAGATACAGCAGCCTGGTAACTGGTTATTTGGCATGGCGTTTTACATTGGCAGTACTTTGAGTAGTTGGCGGTAGTCGGGAAACTGTCTGTAAGAGATCCATAGTAAATGTGATCATTTTCATTGTTCTACATACAGGCTGTATTAAAGAAAGGGAAAAAACACTGTTGTCATTTTTTGGACATCGTAGATCACCATTTCATTGTATGGACTATACAACTTGGACGCAAGGCAATGATGTGAAACAGACATCTTTAACTTTTGTTCTTACCTTTAGATGGAATTCTTGCGAAGTAGTTTGGATCTTTGGGATCTAAAAAAATCCGTTTACAATCCCCAAAATGATTAATTGGGACTAAGAAAGCCCACCACACAAGTCAAACATCAGTTTTCAGTTTGTTTTTTGTTTTCTTTTTTTTTTTTTTTTTTTTTTTTTGGTTTTTGCTTTTTAGGGGGGGGATTTTGGTTGTTTTTTTTTTGGAAACGAAAAATAAAACACAAATAGCTGTAGTATGGTTCTCTGTGGTCTTTCGAATGATAGTTAATTCCTTCAAATAATTCATCACGATATCCATGAAAAATTGCCAATCTGGCGTACAGCCATAATCATTCATTCCTTCAAGTCATTTATTTATTCTTCAACTTGAAGGAAGATGCATGCACTTGCTGACTATATTCCCAGGAAAAGCCAGCATTACTGGACACATGCGGAACCTATGTGAAGTAATAACCTGTTCGTGGGTACACACATGTCACGGCCTTCTTTAGGTCACATTTCTCTTCTTTACGCACTGTAACAGAAACGACAACAACATGTGTGGAAAGCCTCGCTAACAATACACATCACAGTGATCTGAACTCATTTTAAATATGTACTCTCAACTGCTCATGATCTGATCCCGATATTCCGTAACATATAAAGTCTATAATATCATCTATAAGATGTATGAACCTTTTGCTTGTATAAATCCGTAGGCCATAGGGTTAGAAACAGTTGCTTCTATATAAACATTTCGAAACAGAGTTAGAATAAAATAATAATTGAGGCATCTTTTGACAAGAGGCCGGAGTTCATCGGTTACGCATCCATTCGCCAACTATCAGACTGTCGTTTTTGTGTTAACCTCTACAGTTCCAAGTATTGTACACTGTAAAAACAAATGTTTTAGTTTTACACTGAAAAGTGCTGGCAATTTTGTAACCTGTACTTATTGCTGTATATTTTTGCACGTTGCCGTAGAGACAAAGTTAACTGTAGATTTATCGCATATTCACCCGTTTAGTAACACCCTTTCACCTGAAGAATTACATTCGTTATTGGTCAGGACGTACGGGCAATACATTTGCAAATTTACAGGCGTGATGAACATCAGCACCATACCTTATAATGCTACAGGAATAGAGTATAAACTAGCACAAAATATTGAAGCATTATTTTTACACATGAATTCACTTTTTTAAATTTGCTCCAATTTATATCATTTGGTGCTTTAAAAGCACATTGTTTTTGTAGTTTAACAGAAATAATCTATTGCTTCTCGTTAATTTCCCAAGTCATATTTATCCTCTTTGACACACGATAACCTGGGAGACCAAGAATTCACATTTAAAGAAATGTGCTTGTGCCACAAGCTGAAGACGCTTTGCTGTGTGTGTGTAATGCGCAGTGTCGTTCGCCTCACCGTCAAGATAGCCTGGCATATAGTGGTAAATACAGTTACACGTGTCCCTGATGTATCGGTTCAGGCAATCCAGTTCACATGCCGAGCGAGTGTACGGTTGCTCGGCTGGAAACGACGTTAACTGGCTGCTCCCGCACCGCTTATGTTTGTCCTGGTAGCTTGTTGTCTGTCAAAAGAAGTTCCCCACATGAAAGCGAAAAATATGGTAGGCCTATACTATTAAATTGTAGCCGTTCATGACTGAAAGAGGCATGACAAAGAGCAAAAGCCGAGCTCGAGCGCACGATCTCATTCGCCAAGGGCTTGATAGTCGCAATGAACAGCGCCATGACGGACTTCACAGGGTCGAAAATCTAGGCAAATACTTGAGTTTTTGAACGTCATTGAGCATGTATTTCAAACTCTATGAATTAACTAATACAATAATTTGATTGACTTATTTGACATACTCAAGAATGTGTAACTTATGCAATGGCGGTCATCTTTATGGATGGATGAAATTTGTGTCGCAGGAGTAACCCATGTCCTTAGCAAGTTACTGACGAACAATGTGGCGTCCATGTATGCACACTATATCGTTGGAAGACAAGTAATGTTAAACGAATATTAGATTACCCATGCGGTAATCTTCTTCCGGTCACTGCGGCCCCACAAACACCGACAGACAGTGTTATGCTGATCTTCGCTTACATTAGCTTTGTGAAACATGGTTTTATCCCTCTTATTCATAAGCATTTTATTTTGAAGCGACGTTACTCACGTTTCGGAGGCTTAGTGCGATAGAGGTGTGATAGCCGGAAGTGACGGCTAGGGCTCTGTTCAGAACGAGGTTGGGTATTTCTGATTGGCCTTGGATTAGTAGGTATACACCCGCCGTGTTTGACCGACTCTTAGTATACTCGTACTGCTCTACGTTCAGCTCTAGACTTAGTCCGCCATTCCTTCCTGTAAATCCAAGTAAACAGTTTGAGACGATGAACAGGACAGTCCGACACCAAATGGTTCAACCAAATGATCACCCATCAAGCCTGACAGCCAACGACTAAACCAAATGATCAATCAACCAACAAATGATTATCAACATTAGTCCGTAGTTTCTCTAATTGACCAGGACTCAACATAAGTCAGTTATTAAAACTCACATTGGTCTCTCAGTTGATTAGGCAACCAGAAACAATTTGTAGAGGGCTGCCGTGGCCGGAGAATTTAACTCACCTGCGCGGCGTAATGACCCAGGTGCCTCACACCAATGTGGTCGCTGTGAGTTCAAGTCCAGCTCAAGCTGCCCTCCTCTCCGTACGCGGTATGCTCTGCGAGCATCCTGCGGATAGTCGTGGGTTTCCCCCGGGCACTGCCCGGTTTCCTTTAACCATTGCGCTGACCGACGACGTGTAAGTGAAATATTCTTGAGAGCGGCGTCTTTTATATTTTAGGCTGACTAGGGTTGTAGAAACAATTGGTCAACGATCAGGTTTGCTGGCTGATTGGGCTTATAGAAACATTTGGTCCACCAGCAGAACAGTGAATCGGTTAGGCCTACAGAAATAATCAAGGCTTGGGAGTAGATAAAGCTTGTAAGTTTGTTAGTTATTGATGTAAACTGTAGATCATAAATTACAATAAAGGAATCGGGTTGACTGAAAGGCGTTTAGTCATCGAGAAAAACAAGTAGTATCCACATGAAAGGTTGAAAAGGTGCATTTCTCCTGGAGTTACGACACAGCTTTACGACACATCTGGAGGGTTAAAAAACTGGAAATAATACATGTAACTACACACGTGCCCAGAATATTCCTGGATTAAATTAAAACGATGTTTACAAGTTCATGCAAAAGGAAAAATAACGACTTTTGTGGGTTCAAACCCGGAATTGGACACGGAATTTGTGGATTCCACCACTCGCAGCGCTTGTCGACATCGCTTATGTGGCCAGTTGAGCAGTGTGGATACTGCTTGAAAACCACTTTACCTAATATGGGAGAGTTTGTCAGTACATAAATAAATAAATAAGAAGAACCGCTCACATCGGGATCTGAGTTCTATATAAGTAATACAGTTAACAGTTAAAATGAGACCCGAACTGAGTAATTTGCCAACAAGCTGGATTATAACAGTCACATGCGACCATTTACCAGCTGTCACACTGTGGTCTTTGCTCTTGTGTTACCCTGTACTCTCTTTTATTTCCCCTAAACACTAATTGCGACCAACAGAGACATCTCAGTTAGTCAATAAAACTTCTGAATCATCTGATCTGGCTCTGTGAAAGAAGCACGCTCATATCTTGTCATGTTTCCAATCAGGTTATGTTTCATTGAAATTGATTCTCTATAAACGACATCCGTTTTGCATCTAGGCCTATTTCAGAAAATGTGAGCCTGTTTTACTCCCGTAACGATTGACTACAGCCTGGTTCTCATACAACCGGCGGTCCCCTGTATGAGAACACGGCTACCGGCGATGTTTTCTCGTCGGCAGTGCACCGCCGGTCGCCATCTGTGAAGTTGAAACGAGTTCAATCTTTCCGGGCACCGCCGGGTCATGTTGTCAATGATAACACTGACCACAGGTCACGCTTTGAACCACAATGCAACATTACTGCGGCATTTTGTACCTCCATTCTAAAAGAGCGCACGCTCGGATTGTCGACTTGCCGGTGAATGCAACGTCATGAGAACTCTCGAGCTGAAGGCCCCGGCGAACTCAATCGCCGGCCACCGGCATTTATCCTCCGGGTATATGAGAACCAGGCTTAAAGCAACAGCGACGTAATATCAAAATCTGCAACCCTACAAACAGTTGCCAGCAAAGACATTTTTTAAAACACCCCTTTGTAAAAAGTATTGTGACCCTAGAGCCTGGTCTGGAATATCGATCTGACCTTAATGCTAATTCCGTTTTTCACTTTCACTCACCTATCTGAATATTTACCGTTTTTGTTTGTCTGCTGCTTCGTTGCTCCGGAGAGCAAGTCTGTGTGCCAATGTCACTCTAACATTATAGTTTAGGTGACACTCACCCCGTAATGCCGTCCGCAAGCCGCCAGCTATATTCCCGCCATTAAACGTGTAACAGAGCCCGGCATCCGTGAGTAGGGCGGTAAACCATTCACTTCGGCATGGCATTCCGTTGAAAACACAGCTGAAAACAAGACCATAATATCACAATATAACAACGACTGATGGAGTGTATCATTTACACCGAACATTGTCCAAATATTGATACAGATAAGAGTGTTAGCCTTCTCAGGGCTGAGACCTGATTATCTTGGCCCATTAAAAACAGTGTTTGTGTGGTCTATATGTAGGTAAAGGGGGATAACTGTCTTTTATCAGGGAGCCAGTGATGAGAGTGATCTCTTCACCATCAGGCCTGTGCGGCAACAATAGCACCATATCTTGGCTGGGGATCAGGCTTTGATGGAAGCAGGCTTGGCGCACCAACAGCCATTAGGCCCGTCGTCAGTCGATGGATTTTGTGGTACGTGAGGTAACAGCACAGCGATCGTGTCGGATGCGTTTGCTGAAGCAATCAATGCGCACGGTCAGTTAAGCGACATGTTGGAGCAAACCAAGCCTCACCTTAACAAGTTTTAACGGTAATCCTAAACGTGAGGTAAAAAAATTGTGAATCTGACGTAACCAGTGTTGACTTGCAAGGAGCTCCGGTATATTTGCCGACTCAGTTAATTGAACATATTGAAAATGGTAACGCGGATAATCTAGCTTGTATTCCCAACTGTACGGCCACAGTGTCTAATGTTGATTTTAGTTCATGTGTTGAAGGTCACCATGGAGTTGGTAGCCCCGGGGTGGAGGTGTGCAGTCATCGGGTAATGTCAACAGGTAATGGGGTGGACACCATTGGAATGCATGAGCCAGCACCTCATAGAAGAATCTTTCAATCACTCAGTTAAAATGTTCCAGAAAGCATCAAAAATTGAAAAGGGCAATTTACTGAATTGGCTATGCTTCAAGGCTAGCGAAGAGATTGCTGAGGAATTATGCAACCTTAGCTGACGGCTTAACATATACCAGATATCGAGACCAGATACCACACTAATGGCTGCCAGCATTCACCATTTACATGGATGTTTGCATATAACGTCATCCAGCCAAAGCCAGGGAAATGCTGAAATATTTCAACAAAAATCGCACTATTGCGCCACGCGATGGTAATTTTCTGTGAACAAAGTATGAGCAATTTAGGTGGAGAACATCTAAGAATCCTATTAGTGCATGGTTATTGATGGTGAGCTTTGGATGATGGCAACGCTGCCACATACAGACAGACTGTAAATAAAACTACCGGGAATTGTAAATATAACTCCAAAATATCGTTTTCGGCAGCCATGTAAGTTTTGTGGTGTAATGGCCACCCGGAAACAAAGTGTTTTAAAGATAAGGGTGGCCATGGTACCAGGCACACTCGCTCCTCTGGAATAGCTTTTCGTGCTGGCTCCGACACCAATCAAAGTGGACCAGCTGGAAATTCAGCCTAAGGATTATCCGAAAAAAAAGGAGGGTCTGTATTTGTTGAATGGGTTTAACTTTGGCAAGAGGGCTCCAACAGATGCAGTGAATTTACTCTCAGTTTGGCAATACCCTGTTATAGCAAAACAGAAAAAAGAATCGACCCTGCCATATGTTCTGTTCGCTACTCTAGGCCGCAGATCCTTTACAAAAAATTGGGGGGGGGGAATTTCTTTAGCCAAAGGTGATATTAAGTCGGCCATCCTATTGCTACCAACAAGTCCAAGTGACTTTGACTAGCTTGGGTTTAAATTTGAAGGCCTGTTCTATGTTGACAAGACCATTTTAATGGCTTGTGCGGTTTGCTGTGCCAACTTTGAAAAATTTAGCACGTTCATAGCGCACCAGATCAGAGAGCTATCTCAAGACAAAGGGGTACTAAAATACCTTGATGACTTGATGCGTGAGGCCAAAGCTCTATCAAGTAAAGTTTCATTGGTATATGCCTGCCAGCATATACTAGATTGTTTTATGCAGTTATGCAATTCACTGGTTATCCCAGTAGCACATGAACAGACTGAAGGGCCATCAAAAAGTTTGATGTTTTTAGGATTGGAGGTAGGTACAGTGAACAACTCTCTTAAGCGGCTTGAAGCCAATCTCGAGCAGCTCAGCAGAGTCAAACAGACTTGCTGTTGTCGAAGAAAACTCCAATTAAAGGAACTTCAGCCATTGCTCGGATCACTCAGTTTTACCTGTCATGCAGTGAAACCGGGTAGGCCTTTCTGCAGACAGTTAATAGATACCACACCATTTCATAAGAGTAACCTCAGGAATGCATGAGCATTTACACATGTGGAAAACATTCCTGTCTGAATTTAATGGTACTTCATATTTCTTGGATAGAGTTTGGTTATCTAACCGCAATCTACAGCTATACACTGATGCCAGGGTCAGTTGGCTTTGGGGCATATTATATGGATCACTGGATCTGTGGGACTTGACCACAGGTATGAGATCACACAGAGATCTCACGGGATATCACATTTTTGGAAACATTTCCAATATGAACGATATGGTACAAAAAAACACATCTTGTTCTCCATCTGTTAAATCATGAAGGGCTTTGTCCTATTCAGGCAGTCAGTAAGTATTTGTCAGTTCGTTCACATGGGAATTCGCATTTACTTTGTCATGTCGATACCAGCTCAGTAACTCGATTACAATTCACTTCTGTATTAAAGAAAGGACTGAGTTATGTGGCTGTGCCACCACGACATTACATCTCAGATCCATTTCTTCTGGTAGAAGATCACACAAAGGCCTTAGGAAGGTGGAAATCCTCAGCTGGCCGTACATACGTAAGAGTGGTCTAGAGGTATGGTTATGTGCATTGATGACATATTATATTCATTTTGCAATTCAAGTAATTCAGTTTACTTTCAGGCAAGAGGTATATGACAATTTACGGGTCATCTTTCGTGTTCTGGGAGAACATGCGAGCACTGTGCAGGCAGATGGGCCTTCCCTGAGTTTGAGTAAGGATTTCTCTATACGGTGGTCATGTAAAAGAGGGATGAAATAGGATGAACTGTTGCTAGCTATTAAGCACGATCTAAAACACTATCCAACACCGGACATTATCATTATACACCTGGGGAACAATGATGTTTGAAAATGCAAATTCTGTGACTTGATCTTAGCATGATCTGTGTGCTAGAAGAAACTTTTTTATCAATGCCCTGTTGCCACATCATGTGGTCATGTCTGCTACCCAGGCTAATCTGGGGTTGGGCAGAAAGTATTGTATGCATTGACAAAGCCCAGCAGGAAGATTAACAGAACAGAATGGGACTAAATGCCTCTCCAGGGAGGATACAGTAATCACTTATGAGTTTATAACTTACACAATCCCGAGTTTATTCAGATCAGGTGGAACACATTTGTCAGATATTGGCAATGACATCCTAAAGTTAGATTTTCAAAATGCTCTAGAATCGCTCACATCTTACTGAGTGTGTTTTTTTTTTCTGGTGAGTCATGGTGGGGTGTTCACATTTAAGTTGAATGTGCACACGTGATACTCTGTGAACATGTTCGTCGTCTTGTATTTGTGAATACACATTAAAATTATGGTAGATAATGTTCCCACATTGTCAAAACTACGGGTGATGACATCATCTGTAATTATATACATCTTGTTGTTTTGCCACATCAGATGCTTTTGGCTGTCCCAGAGGTGGATATAGCCGGCTTACCAGGATATGGTCTGGAAATCATATGTTTAAACCAGTTATAAATGGGCATTTTGGCTGTCCCAGAGGTGGATATAGCCGGTATATCAGGATATGGTCTGGGGGGAATCTGTTTACCGCAGTTATAAATGGGTATTTTGGCTGTCCCAGAGGTAGATATAAAGTACCTTCGGTGGTAACAACAGTTACATTGGGTAACAATGGTTTACTCTACGCTCCTTGACAGTCAATACTATTGGTTTATCCATTGATACTCTAAGATACAACAAATACCATTAACTGGTGTGTCCACTGCCACTCTTAAATTTGACAGTCAACATCATTCTTACACCCATTTACACTATGAAAAGTGGAAGTCCAAACCAACGGTAAGTCCATTACTACTCTGAATTCTGATTTTCAATATAACCGGTGCATCCATTAACAGATAACAGTCAATACTACCGAAATATCCATTATAAAATTTTGGGCTGGTGTTCCTTACCAACTTATAACCTACATGTCTGAGCATGAATGCCATTTGCATCCATTCAGTGATGCGAATGTTTTCTTGGAAACTAGTCATATTCACGCCTCCTACACATTCGCATAAAAGCATGGTAAACCTTGCTAAAACCTCTCACTTCAGCGTATACCTTTTCATCATATTCTCTAAGGTGTGACCACTTTGGTTGTAGAACATGTCAAGTGTGTCGTCATGTCCAGCTGGAAACATCTGCCTGATGTCAGCTTCGTCCAACCGGGCAGTCCTCTCCTTCAATAACGTCATTAACTTTGACAAATGTTCATACACGAGCGGTCCTCTTTCTGACGATTCTTCTCCCACGTTCGATCTAGTGAAAGTGTTGCTTATCCTGTGGAAATATTATGATGTGGTCATCACACCTACTATTACCATTATTTTTCTACTTCTTTTACTCTGCACTCAATAATACTCTTTCACCTTATAATGACTATTGACATAGTCATGGGCTGAGCTAACATGGTAAAAGGCTGACATAAGCCAACAATTTAAACTTGGAGATCTTGACTTAAGCAATCGATATTACTGGCCAACAGGCAGAAGTACAATCACCTGATGTATTTACAATGTGTTATCATTCAAAGCCAAGGACAATAGGCTTACTCTCCCGCTAGGATGAAATCTGTTCTGTTCGGCATGTCTTTTATTGTAAAAGAAATTTCCCGAAGTTTATCTCTTGATTTAGTAAAAATAACATGTTTATGGTGCTGCCTGACTCGGCATTTTTGAATGTTGTTCAAACCCATATTCACGAGTTTTACAATAGAATAAAATAGAATGTGGAATACAAATATCAATGCATTTAATTATTTATTTTATTTGATTGATGTTTTACGACGTTCTCAAGAATATTTTACTTACACGAAGGAGCCCAGCATTATGGTGGGAGAGCCAGGGAGAAACCCACGGCCATCGGCCGGTTTCTGGCAAACCTTCCAACGTACGGTCGGAGAGGAATCCTTACATTTAACAGCTTTTAGGTGTTACTATTGTACAATGTAACACGGTGTATTCCTAGGAATAGTTGACATACCTGATGTTATTTTGGTTACAGATCGTCACTGCGGGGAACGGGACATCCTGACGATACACGGTAGACGTTGTCTGTATGATTGGCCCGGAAAGGTAGAATGTAATAGTCGTGTACACCTGGTAGACCAAGAAACTCGTCCCGACCAAAATCAACACGAACCAGATCGTTCTGTGAAAATTAGACCAATATTCCTGGACGGTACAATGGAGTCAACAAAATCAGGTAGATTTGGTTCTAAGCAGACTAACAACAACTTTTGCCAGATCGCTCTGTCAAAATCAGGCCAAAATTCCTAGACGGTAGAATGGATTCAGTAACATCAGACAGATGTGGTTCTAAACGAACCGAAAGCAACATTTGGCAGGTTATTCTGTATAAAAAACAGACAGATTATTTTATCTTTTCCCGAAGTAAGGACAGGAAATTTGGCCACCATCAAATGTGTATTTTTATTATGTATATTTTCATTCTGACTAGGTTGTCCACAATAACTGCAAGACTTAAATTTGGTTACCAAGGACGTAAAATATCCGCAAGGCTGTACAACTATCTGACGACGTAGCAGTCAGCAACACGGACTACACCTGATAATTGGCTGTGTTGTGATTAAAACATGATGGGGGGGGGGGGGGCTTTCGTACCCGAGGGGTTAGCGCGCTACAGACCCAGCAGCCGCTCAGTTGACATCATTGACACCGTGGACTTGACATCCTTAAGCTGTCGACCGGTCGTGTCTGTGTAAGACTGATTGATTGATCGATTGACTGCTTGATTGATTTTTGTTTAAGGCCATATCCAAGGCCTTATGCTAGCCTTAAAGAAAATAAGACTGTCCGATGTAGCCACCGTTATTTGGCCAGTTCTAGATGATTTTTCCCGTGAATGACATGCACACTTTTACAGTTCTTAGAAAAGTTTCTCATAACATCTTTCTGAAACAATTGAATAGCAGCCCCTGCAAACTGAATCAGGAATGACCAAGTAGCAGTCAACAAATAGCGAATATTTTCTTTCTGCACTTTCTGAGCATTTCTTTCCATCGCGTCAATACAGCGGCAAAGCGTACGTGAAAACTCGGCGTGTGTTGGTGGGTATTAATTCAAGGAAAGTGACCCGTAATGTTATATCAACGTGTTACGTGTTGTCATGCTTCGTTGAATAGACTAATATTTCCTCGGCCTTGAAAATGTCAGGCCGTATATCCACGCAACACGCTGGTATAATTTATAGAAAACCATATCGGGGGATTTATTTATTTGATTGATGTTTTACGCCGTGCTCCAGAATATTCACTCATACGACGACGGCCAACATTACGATGACAGGAAAGCGCACAGCGCCCGGGAGAAACCTACGACCAACAGCAGATTCATATTGGTAGAAAACAACTGATATTTTAAAAAGTAAGATTTGTGTGCAAACTGGTCGGAGGTGACCGCTTGTTATGGCCAAGGCCCTTTTATGGGATCGAGCTTGCAATTCGTGTGCCTCCTGGATAGGAATATCTGTTTGTAAGAAGAGATAAATACTTACCTCCTGACAAGTGATGTGCTTTCTCCAAATATCTGCTTAATTCCGGAAATATTGACATCTTCAGAAATCGAAGATTTTGGTTTATGAGAAGCTGACTCCGGGTTTTCTTTGGTGAAATCACGGACTCTGGTCTTGGTCATTTCGCACAGTTTATTCCGTTTAAGCTCTGAGAGCAAGCACTCAAGCTGTGGGTAGTGAACGCTGTTCGCACACAAACTGACATTACATGACAATCACCGGCTTTGTACTGGATTCGAATGCTTATAGGCATCCATCACTACCAGGGATAACCGTACGTGCTGGCGTGCAGTCTAGACAAAATCACAATTTACTGACTCGTTATCATGCACTGTCGCAATATCTCCATAAACATTGACCGCTTTGACCCCTCCCCCCTCCCCGAAAGAAGCAAAGAAAGGAGAATATATAGAGGAAATATAGAATGAATTCTCAGCGGTATCGTAGCTTAGGATAATTAGTAAAACAAACTGCGATGCAAACTATCGTGCTCTTAACAAATGGCATCCTGGTCATGATACTCAGAAATTGTTTAATCAGTGTTCAGGCAAGTATAATGTGTTTACTTTCTTCGGAGACACATTTAAACGGTTTTCGAGGTTACCGAGACCGGTAGCTAGGTTACCTGTATTTTTTACTATTGAGACCATGATGCCAATGTGAAATTTCATAGCTGATCGATAGACAGGTCCCTTATATAAACCAATACCAATTAGAAATACTTTTTTACGTTCAGTAGCGGACAAATCCGTGAGTTCACTTCATTTCTGCTGTTTTCCGCCACTCATTATCCCCTCTGATGAAAGGTCGCATTCGCATTGTATCACCTTCCGGTAGGCTGGGTAGATCACGCTTACATCTGCTGTAGTGATGTGCCTGTTTGTCCTGTTGTTTTTTCAGCGGGGCGTTGTCTCGAGAATAATATCGGCCGGCTCTTGGTTTCAGCATGTTTCTTGACATAGGTAGAAGAGTTCTAGTACGTCTGTTCTTGAGACGTCGAGCAGGGCTAGTGTCAGTTCCTTCTTTTGGTGTATTCCGAAAGTCAAGGAGAGTGAGGAACTGATCAGCATAAGAATGTTTGGCTTTACGTAGCAGTCACTTTACAGACAACAGCTGAATCTACTTTCCCATTAGCCTGTTGGTGAGCTGGCCTGGCCAGTATCTGTTCAAAGCCCTACGTGAGGTCCAGGGTCTGAAATTACTTACTTACTCCTAATTAAGGAATACCATAACGGGCAAAGTAAGACTTGAGAGTCCATCTTACGGTAGTAATGGGGGTATCAGTCAGTCTGTCTATTTCTCAAAAACTGGAGAAATGGTCAACAGCCTTTCCCTGTAAAATGGAAGAGGTCCGTTCCAACATTTCCAGCATATTTCGTGACACATCAGTTTCTCTTCCGGCTGATCGGCCTGGAATTTCTCACAGGTATCACATGTAGATATGAACTGTTCCAGTTCAGACATGCCTAGCCAGAATATGCATTCTTTAGCGCCTTGTAGACAACCGTCAATTCTAATGTGAGAGGAATGAATTGCCTTTCTGCTCTCTGGTCGCATACTGATAGGGGTAAACACTCGGTCGCCTTCTACCTTTAATCCATCCTGAGCAGTAAGTTCATCCCGGATATGAAAGTAAGGGGTCAGTTGAACAGGCAGTTGGTCCTTGTTGTCTGGCCATCTATGTAGGATGGTGTTCTTCAGTTTACACATGACCTAGTCGCCATCAGTCGTTTTGCCGTAGTCGTTCATTTCTGATAGGCAAAAAAGCAATCTTGTTTACTTTGTCAAACTCAGATAGAGGGTATTCTGAGTTAATAAGGAGTGATGGTAACAACATGTCCACGATATACATCCCCTTGCGTTTGCGATAGGAAATTTCTGTATTGTACTGTTGTATTCGCAAGGTTGATGATTCATACCAGATGTTTGTGATATGAGTGTATGTTTGGTGTAGGTGTATTGATGAAACTTCTCAAGTGAAACTGCAATGGCATATCCTTTTCTATTTGGGTGTAGCGAGTTTCCACATCCTTTGGCGCACGGCTTGCGTAGGCCACAGGTTTTCCATCTTGCAGAAGGACTGCACCAAGGTCTGGTTCAATGGCGTCACACTGTATAACTAAGTTCTTTATAAGGTCAGAGAATACCAAGATAGGTGCTTGACTAATGAGTGGTTTCACTTCATTGAAAGATGCGTCCTGGACAAGAAACCAATTCCACAAAACGTCTTTTTGAGCCAGTTGTCGTATTGGTTCCATGAATTCAGACAGATGACGAAGAAATTTGGCTACCTAGTTGACTGTTCCGTTAATGCGCTGCACTTTTTCCACATTAGTTGGGGCTTCTAAGCATAGCGTCATGATCAGGTTTCAAACCTTCACCGGTCACTCTGTGTCCAAGAACACAAATTTCTGTCTTGGGTCGACTTAGTTTAATGCCTTTCTCTCAACAACGTTGCGACAGTGGTACAAGGTTAGCGTCATGATCGACTTGAGATTCGGCCAGTTCCTTCAGTCAGAATGATACATTTAGAATTCCAGTCAGGCCGTCCAGTGCCTGAGAGAGGTGCTACTGGAATATTTCAAAACTAACACTCGTTCCAATGGAAAGACGGAGCCATCTGTGCCTTCCAAGGGGAGTGTGAAAGGTAGTAAGGAGACCGGATTCATAGTCCAAGACTACATGCCAATATCAAGAAGACAGATCCAGGTTTGACAAAGTTTTAAATTTAAAGATTCTGGGAAGTATTTCTTCCATGGTAACTGGCATCGTTCATGTTTCAGTACCTTATTTGAAGGACGAGGGTCAATACTAATTCGGAGATCGCCAGGCTTTTTCGTAGTCACAACCATGCCAGTAGTCCAGTCAGCCGGTACGTCAACACTCGCGATAACTCTTAGGTTCTCAAGGTGTCGGAGTTCAGCTTTAACTTTGTCTTGCATAACTACAAGTATTAGACTAACAGGAAAGACTTCAGGTACAACAGAGCTGTCTGTATACAGGTGTACTTCACCTGGTAGAGTACCTACTTGCTCACTGCTACAGACGTCTTCATAGTCTTTAATGAGAGAC
The DNA here is from genome assembly GCA_016165875.1 of Acanthopleura granulata. Taxonomy (NCBI): domain Eukaryota; kingdom Metazoa; phylum Mollusca; class Polyplacophora; order Chitonida; family Chitonidae; genus Acanthopleura; species Acanthopleura granulata. Next base: position 11,633,646 of record JABBOT010000005.1, on the reverse strand, counting down.
AGGAAGTGAGCGTTAATGGCAGGGATAGGTGAAACAGAGGAAACACTTGTGAACTGATCACAATTCACAGTAATCAATCTCATGTGCTCACATGTACGTTTCCCTAGCAAAATTGTGAGAGCTTCCCAGTGAGTCACAAATTCAACATTGCATTTCTTGTTTGTTGCTGTTTTTGACAGTTATTCTGCGTTCACCAAGTTGTACAGCCGCTGTGTTATTACACATCTGCAAGTGTTTGTCGTAAGAAGACAAATGTGAGAGGGAGGACAGATATTTAGGAGGCAGTACGTCTATGGTGGCCGTACAATCTGTTTGGAATTTCACAGGCTTGTTGTTGATTAACATTTCAGCATGAATGTCTTTCTTGGGGTGTTTATTTCAGTTCACTGTTGATTTGGTAGTTTTATGGGTCTGTGATGTGTGAGATTGTTCCTTATGGGCTTCCATAGATCTTGATTTCCACTAAACAGCTAGGACAAAGTCAGAATCTGGGTCCTCAGAGACAGAACGGATGGTGTGAACTCTGTGAGGCTTGCCTCCAGGGTATTTAACAGAAGAAGAAGAAAACAGAGTTTTTTCACAAAACTTGCATTCTGTAGTTCGGGGAGAATTGTGCTGAGTTTTACCATTACTGGGTGAGCGATTGGGCTTAGATTTTTGAGTATGGTGGGCTTCATTATTTCCAAAAGATTGTCCCATAGGTTTCAGCTGAGTTGAGGTTACTTCACTTCGTTGGCCTTCTGGGGCTTCACGAGGCAGTTAAGTAGGGTATGCTAGGCAAAAATAGTACAATTTAGTTAGATCAAAGCCCATTAGGTTGTAAGGAAGAGGTCGTCAGTGAACATTTGCTCGAAGCAAAGCAATTGTTCACGATTAAAATGGAATTAACCCTGTCTTAGGAAGACATGTTATTTAGCATTGCTTGTGCACCGGAACCTGATGTACTGGTAGCAGTTATTCTCACATTCTCTAGACGTTACATACAGGTGTCTTGTTATTTCTGGTGGAAATAAAATATTGTAATGATCCATAAATCGATCAATAAATTCAATGTACAGCATATTTATCGGCTATTTAGAATAGTAAAGGGAAAAGATTGCTTGCGTTACTACAGCCTTAGGCCTTCCATAAATATTCCCGTGGATGAAGACAAAGTTAACATTGAAATTTCGTTCTTAGACAAGCAATAACGAAGGGCCACATAGGTCAAAGAGTCCATTTTCTGCATTGCACAAGCCTGCTATTGGCAGATGACTGTATGTTCAGCGGTTTATTTCTTTTTGACACAGTGTTGAAAAGAATCTTTATATTATTTTAAGGAATCCTACCAATACAAAGTGAAAGCCGAAAAGCAACGGATAAAAATGCGTTTATTAGAAGAACTGATCAGCCGATTGTGACAAGCAAAAGTGTGACACTGGCTGTTGAAAAACTGGTGGGAGAGAAGTCGGAGGATGACGGCCAGGTGTGAATCATCTGCAAATGATCGATAATGGGGCGATTAACGAAGGAAACGTAAATATACCTGGTAAAAATTTACAAAAGGCAAGTGTAGTCGTATCTATTTACGGCTGGAGGGAATATGACGCACACAGCTAAGGAAAGTTGTTTCTTCTATTACTCTCATTAACATAATGTTGACTTGTGTGCATATTCCAATGGGTTAGTTGTTGCATCAACAGGATTGCCCGTGATCAGTAAGGGGACAGTGATCGCCCTTCCTCCTTTCCGATGACTATCCAAGGTCTAATAACTGCCATATGCAGATTTCAGATCATTCAGCGACTTTTGTGCTACTACGAAATTTATTAAATATACAAGACTGAAATGTATCTCTGTTGTCTTGAAATTTATGACTTTAAGTAGGCGCCTCAGGTGGTGACAAAGGTTTACGTCTTATCAGTGTTTCAGGAAGGCAGAGTATAGCCCAGCCTGATGCCAACGAATGTTCAAGTTTTTCAGAATATCTGTCCGTGGATGGCGTTCTGGGATTTCAACCGGTCGTTAACATATGCCATCAAAGAACTGCGCAATGAACGTGGACGGCTTCGTCTCGTTTAATGGAAAGAGGGTGCAGAATGATGATTGCTACTGTTCACCAGGTAAATGTCAAATTCCGGCTTGATATCCCCTTCTGTCTGAATTGCCACATTACGCGTTACAACCAGTGCTGTTCAGAGTATCTGAAGATATTGTGTAAAATCGCCTTCGGCTTAGTTTCGATGCTTAGAACTGCACCCTGATTACCTTCCCTAACTCTTTGCAATTATTCTTAGTGTCTGTTATGAAATTATTCGAGATGAACTTTTTTCGATATTTTGCCTGGCAGGTGTAAATTCCTTCAAGAACAGTTGTCTGGCTGATGCATCCTTGTCCAACACAGGCAAAGTGTACCTTTTAAGACAACAGCTGACACAGGGCTGTTTTCACACTAGATGGGGTGAAAATGTCGATCTGAAAGTAAATTGGTCCATCAGTTTTTAAAATGGCTGATAACTTGGAATCTGGGTTCTGCAAATAATGTCTGCTTTAATGTTTCCTTTTTTCTCTCATTCTGGTAAAAAGGCCAACGAAATGAGGGGTTGAATTTTTACTTTGACACTTTTTTGAAACACATAACATCTGATATACCTAATCTAATAACATTCAACAAATTTGAGAATTTTCTGTTGGAATAGAAGGTGGTATACAAATTACAGAGTGGAGATGTTTCTCATAGTTATTTTACCAGTTTTGTCTCAGATTGTCCAATATCAGATCTGTAAGAAAGCCTTTCGGCAGTGCCATAAATGCCTAAGGTCTTAAAATATGTTCTCGGAAACAGCAATTTGAAAACTTGCAAAACTGTCAGTCTCAAAAAAGTCCTCGGGCTGCACTTTGCGCCTGCGTCAGGAGCGAATTAACCCTAAACGATCAACTCAGTGACAGATCTCACAATGTGATGACAAATCCATTCTGAATTTGCCACAGAGATACAAAATTCCCATCAAAGCTTATACTTTGACGTTAGGGATCTAGGACATAAGCGGTTAAATTTTGGTGTATAACTGAGGACTTCTCAGCAATATACTGATGATCGCATTTGGTTCCATATCATAAGCAGATGAACGAGTTACTGTGAGTTTTGTTGTTATTTCGGGTTACTTCTCTTGCAGGACAAATGCCCAATTGTTTTGTGATCATTTGAAAGCAAGCTGGTCTTGTATTTAGCTAGACACCTTTCCAACATCTTTCCTTTTTGACAGTGTTTATCAGAAACGATGTGAGGCATCTACCGACCGATGAGAAATGCTGCTTACGGCTGGATAAGCCAGGTTGACTATTTTCTGGTCAGATTCATCGGGAACCACGATGGAGATTTGTTTCTGCCCAAACATCTGAAACAGTCTTTTATTTGCTCAGACGGAAAAGGCGCCTGCTGTATAAAATCAGGGTCAGAGCACATACTGAAGACAATCCCATACGTAGCATAGCAATCTTCGGGATGAATGTGTGAAATTGTCGTCCGAACTTTTGATGTCTTCTTTATGGAGCCATGGTATAAATCATAACCGGACGGAGAGTCTACCAATAACCACGGCTAAATACACGCCAAACAAATGGCTGCACATTATCGATAGAAAGCCAAAATGTCCGTGAAATGCAAAACACATCGACTCTTTCCTCTAAAGACATATCAGTTATGTTTACTTAGCAAAATCAAGTATCCACATTGCACCTGCGTGCCTTTCGAAATAAGGATTTTTGGAACTGTCACTTAGGCCACGTTTTCATAACATCCCAAGAGAAAACACCTGGCACGTCTGGCTTAACGGCCAGTACATCTGGTATATCAGGTAATGCAAAGACATTAAACATAAATATTGACAAACTGGACAATTTTATTTCTTTAGTCGTCGCATGACCTTCATGACCTAGTGAGAAACTTGACCACCAGTGCTGTCGTTGTGAGTTTACGTACAGCTTATGCTGCCTTCCTCTCCCTCCGTACGTGGAGAGGTCGACCGGAAACCTGCAGATGGGCGTGGGTTTTCACCAAATTCTGCCCAGTTTCCAACCACCAAAATAAAACATACTCAATTTCTCCAGTTCTGTGTATCTGCGGAGCCGAACGCGGCTCAACGGTGACGTTGGCAAAAACACGTGGCACACGGAGAGGGCCGTGTACTTCGGATTCCTGCATTCAATTCAATCTATCTGAAATTCCCTGACAGTAGCATGAGCCGTTTAGAAAGCTCACGGAAAACATTATAGACGTTATCAAAGACTTGCACAAAAATAATTCGGTCAAATTAACTGCAATGACTAGGGCCAAGTTTGATGAATTTTTTTCTCTTCTGTTAGCAGATGCTTGACCATCGATTGATGAGAATATAAGCGTAGTATCTTTTTTTTGTCCGTACAAGAAAGATATATCATTGATTTTGTTTATTCTATTGAATATCATGTAAGTCACTATGAAAAATGTATTTGTTATCTTTAAAGGATGGCAACTATGTCCCGGAGAGCAGTTAACCAAGGCTCAGTCTGTTATCAGTTTCCCAGCAAGACAAAATACAGTTCATGTGTAGAGCCCAGCCAGTTACTAAAGGCCGTCCAGTTTTCTCTACCAGGCGTTCTGGATACCAAAAGATGGTCGAGGTCAGCCCTCAAAGGACCTGCACAATGACCGCGGACAGAGTCGTCTCATTCAATGAAGACCATTTGCAGTAATATTTAACTTTACCTTACATTGCTTCTAGAAGCCATTCTTTAGATAACCACCGAGCAGTCGCTGATTACATGGTCATTTCCATCACGAAGATGAGCATCCTCAGGCGGCACTCTGCCCCAGCAGCAGGTGTTAATTTACTGTATTTGTTCATTGGAATAAAGATCTCACAATGGGATGTGGACAAATTGATTCTGACCTATTCCTGGGGCCGCAGAGTCAACATCCCAAACTCGGGAACTGGGAATGGCTAGTCGTCAGAGGCGCTTATCCTTCAACCGCTAGGTCACAATATAGATGGCATTTCAAACATGGCCATGAACAATGAATTTGTATTTGTTTATTTAACTGGTTGGATTTTTATGCCATACTCAAGAATATTTCACTTTATGAGTTGTGGTGGGTGGAAACCGGGAAGAGCCCGGGGAAAACCCACGACTATCTGCAGTTTGCCGGAGAGGAAACCTGCCTGAGCTGGGTTTGAACTCACCGCAACGGCGGTAGTGAGAGGCTCCTGGGTCATTACGATGTGCTGGTGCGCTAAGCAACTCGGCCACGAAGGCCACCAATGAATTTGTAGCTTAACCCGCTCTAACAACGTGTGACACCTTCATCACATTAAGCTCTCCGTCGGCTTTACGTTGGGAATTTGGGCGGGGCTAGTTGTCCCCTGTATCCTGTTTTCGGCTTATGAAGAGTCCTGCATTCCGTCGATACTGTGTGTTGTAATCTAAGTTATTACTGCAAAAACTATCCATTCTATGTTTTTTGAAGTTGTACAATGAGTACACTTTTTGTGTAGTTAAGCACAGACGGAGTGTGCAGAATTTCTAATGACTTAATAAAGCTTAACCTTGGCTTGTGCAGGGGACTGCATGTTCATTGTTTTGAATAAGATTGCCGCGTTGGATATATTAACAGCTACGAGAAAGCGCAACCGGGATACATATTTTGATTAATAACGACATGGTATAAGCTAACATGGTACACTATTTGAATTCTTATTTAAATCATCCGTCTAGAGCAGTCCTTGTGCCTTGCCGTCATCATTGCATGTAATTCGACAGATTGATTCGGAACCGCGACAGACATTTGTTATTGGCAATGCAGCTGGAACAGGCTTTTGCTTGCTCAGGTGGAAAAGGCGTCTGTTGTATAAAATTTGGGGCAAGCTTATACTGAAGACAATCCCCGAATAACCGTCTCCAGGATTACCGTGTGAAATTGTCGTCCGATCTTTTCATGCCTTGTTTATGGAACTATGGTATAAATCATAACCTGGCGGACAGTTTACCAATACCCACAGCTAAGCATAGGCCAAACCGATCGCTGGGCATGATCGATGGAGAGCCAAAATATTAATGAAAGGCAAAACACATTGACTCTTTCTCCGACGCTGGGCTTTCTCTGTAAGCAGAGACCCTTTGAATCTGATTATTGATAATCCTTACAGCACAATTTTTAGGATAGGCTACGGCAATTGTGCTTGTCAAAACATAAAATTTTGATCATGTGAAGAGATAGATTGTTCCAGCAAGGCACATCTTTACTGCAATAGTAGGGCCAAATGTTTTTGTTTCACTGGCAACATTGAGACTATCTGTTAAACTCTTGCACGATACAATTCTGGTTTTGTTATAATTCTCTTCGTGTATTTTCTTTTAATCATCAGTACAAGTCCAGCTCATGCTGACTTCCACTCCGACCGCACGTGAGACAATCTGTCAGCAACCTGAGGATGGTGGTAGGTTTGCCCGGTTTCGTCCCATCATAATGCTGGTGGCAGTCGTATAAAATATGTACTGTTGAGTACGGGGTAAACCTTCGATCAAATAAATGAATGAATTAATTAATCTTCATCTTTCTTATGGCCAACACTGATTTCTTAGATATCTATTTACCAACAAATTTACACGGTTGCTTACTTCCCTGCATATTTTGTAAACGTCACAAATAAATCTATATATCTTGAGCCATTTTTACATATATTTGCAGAGCTAAACTTGACCTTATTTTGTTTCTCGATGTGTTAGGTTCTTCGGATAAGAATTTCTCAACTTTTGTAAAACATAACGTAGATAAATGAGACTGGAAGAGACCCAAACAAGGGGCGGAATGTGATGGTGTTACTCTTTTATTTGTAATAGCATATCTGATGAAAGAGGTCCGTTGCTGGAATCCTGATCTCGCTGCATGATTTGGCTCCTACTTTGTCAGAAGATTTCTCAGGTGCATAGCGATGTGCTTTTCGTTCCCTCAGTTTCTGTTGGGTTTTGTGCATCTTTGTATCTGATCTTTCTAAATTATTTCCAATGGGGAAGCAATTGAAGTCGTATCTAGTGTCAGTTGACTTGGAATTATCCTTAACGATAAACTTTATGAATCACGTATACAGTAAAGTAACTAGAAATATCAAAATTATTCAACACATTAAAAACAACCTTTACAAATAGACTCCATACTTTCCTATTCCATGATATTTCCGTATATGTCATATTCTAATTTTATTATACGGCAAAAAAATTCAATCATTTTGAGGCACCTTTACAACTACTACTTCTTCTCTAAAAAAAACGCGCTATTGGAGCTATTATTCTACCCCGGTAGGTTAGACCACACTGATTCCTTATCCCATGCACATATTCATCATCAACTGCAACATTCTGCAAATTTTAGAAATATTAATAACCGACAACCTCATGTATACAACAACCCAATCTAAGATGTACCACTATCGGAGAGGGAAAATGATAAACAAATGGCTTGTTCAACGCCCCGACAAAATCAAACAAAGACAGACGAAAGCGCTTGAAATAGTTCAATATATATTTGAACAAAATAGACAAATAGCACAACTGACAGTAATACAGAATACTGTACAGAAATTACAGAATAGATAGTTTCTTACTGGGGATAGCGTCCAAATCCGGATGGAATATATCGGCTTCCAAGGGCCAGTCAGTCCACGTAAATATAGATCCACAGTGTTGGGGAATTCTCTAATCGCAGGATGACAGTTTGGTTGTGACGAACACTACTAAGCACGGTACGCCGACGATGGTATATAACTCCCTGCAAGGTGACGAGACAGACAGGTTACCAGTAGCGTCCGTGTTGCCGAGCTGGCGATGTATGTTTCACTCCCCGGAAATATACACAAAGTCACTTTAATGGTAAACTGGGATGAAATGTACGTAATCGCACTAAGAGACAATGAGTAATACAACCCCCAAAAGAACGTCTCAAACAAAGTAGTAAGTGGCGAAACACAAGCTCACAATGTTCTACGTACAGAGAAATGTAATACAAAATGACGTATGTCGAATGGCATGAAAGCCGATATTTCCAAATATTCCAGTGCAGGCTATCACGTACACAGAGGGCAAATGTGGGTCATAGACTGAAAAGGTTAGCGCAAAAACAAATAAAAAAAATATAATACAATATATTTAGGACTGGGTTCGTAACACCCACTAGAACTCTACATTACAATCTTCATGTACAGACCATATTCATGGCTTCATATCGTCACTGCACAGATCAAAATTCAAGCGTCCGCAAGAGTGAAACAAATTATCGTTGTGCCTTAAGTGAATCAACTATACATCATTTTAAATCTAGACTAACAGGTCATCTATTAGTTAAGTAACACTCTGATTCCTGTGTTTTATCTTACTTTATGTGTTGGCATATGAACCTTACTCACCATGTATAGTTAGTTACACGTGTCATTGATCAAAAATATAGAACAATTGCGAATTTTATTCCCACTAATACATAGTTAGCCCTAATAAAAAGCGCGGGTAGCATTTGTTCGCGCCAACTTTTACGTCCAATACCTGCATTTCCTTTCTTACTCATTATCTGACTAGAAAAACCGTAACAGCTCATTTGTTTGTCTCCTTTGGACTAACTTTTAGTGCCATTTTAGTGGAACTAACTATATATGATTTTTGGACAATTACCCTTACACAGATTAAAACAAACCAACAAAAACTGCTTGCAGGCGATGGCATCATATATTTCCGTCACGCTTGCAGCTTTGTTAACTTCCCGGAGACATCTTTGTGGTCAACAGAATGAACAGACCCAGGGCCGAATATCCAAAGTCTGCAATACCACATACTTTCTGCTGGACCCGAGATAAAGCACGATTGCTGGGTATCTATTTGTCCAATATAAAACACTACTGCACAGAGAGTAAAATCATAGCAGATCGTACTCAACAAAATTTCAGGTATGTGAGGGTGGTCTGGTTACCGTAGGGAGCAAACGGATAGTGAAACCACAGTATATCTCCAGGTTCCCTACAAACAGCTAGAACAGAAATTCACCTCTGAAATGAATCGACAATATGGTACAGCGTATCCTTATTTTTTCTGTTATGGGTCTGCAAACGGGGCAGACATACTATATCCATTATGCCTGTATGTTTTAATGGTCTTTGATGGCATGGGAATGTAAAACGCTGGCAAGCTATTAAAGTCAGATTCTTCACCAATTATGTGATGTTGCAGCTTGTTGAAATCTAGCTATTTCTGTTTCTGCAAGGTTCATGTACTTATTTTGAAATTTTCTTTTGAACCGCTCAAGGGAGACAACTTATTTCGACGTTATATATTGCTGTACTTACGTGCTTAAGTGCTTCCCCTTCGTATAGACCTCATTCACTGGTTTTCTCGGACTGTGGCCGAGGATAAAGTAATGTCATTCATTCATTTTTTTGGATTTCTTTCGAAAAAAAAAAGGTGACATATGCGACCCCAGCTGCTGTGAGCCGGGAATTCCAAAAACACTGTGACAAGCAAACGTGTGCAAAGCTATGGTCCTCTGGTTGAATGCCCACACCGTCAGGGACACAACTGATATTATTTTCAAGCCATATGTCTACGGGTTCCTGAAGTCATGCATTTCATCAAAATTAATTTTGCATTACTATTGCGAAGTATAACTAACGGGTAAATTGTGAGGCAACCGTATTATATAAGGGTAATTTAGGGAACGCAACAAAAGACTTTACGAAGAAAGAAGTCCATGATTTCAAACACAGTAAGCAGACTTCCGCCCAAGCACAACCCCAGACCTCCGCCAACGTCGCCTGAAAGAAATTCATATTGGTCATTTGATAAATCTCACAGGAAAGCAAGTGGATACTTATCCCAAGAAGCAAGGATCATTATTTTGATAATAATTGATGGGATCAAGATAAAGTCATGTCATCTGAATGGTTTAATAGGGATATTAGGATATTAGTCTACCAATTTCATTAAAATACAATGGTCTAAAAATGTAAAAAGACCGATGGTCTAATAAAGTAAGTGAAATATAATGCTCCACTAATATTAGAATATTTTTTCATTATCATCAGTGCTCTGTCTGTCTTAGATTAAGTGTATACAAAAATCGTCTTTTTTCAGAAGAAACCTACGACAGATCCGCAGAAAAATCCTTTTAATGCATGCGTATTTATAAATTGCCTCCAAATACATCTGAGACTTTATTGGGACAACATTGGCTGTATTAAACAGGAATATAAGATAATAAACTCACAAAGCATAGCAACAATGTCATAGGCGCTATCCTCAGTGATCTGAGTAACTTTTATCTCCGGGTAGAATATATCAACCGACCCGTAATTATCCCTGTTAGAAAGATCAGTCATTAGCAGGAAAGAAATTACATGTCTACCACATAGCATATCAGCAGTGAAACAACCATGCCTGTGTACCAAACATAAATGATAATGTTCTTTCATTAAAAGTTTGCAGCTCGTAATATGCATAACATCAGACAACCTATACAGAAGGAAACTTTGTAAGAGATTGTGTGTAGGCTCCCCAATTCGTCCAGCAGTCTAATACAGTATGGTAGTGTTGGAATATTTAGAAGCAACTGCAGTGCACTGTCTAGTGTACATCGCCTTTACAGACGGATAAACGGAAATACCACTTACCACCCCCCACCCCCCGCCTCCAACTCCCCTCCTCGCTCCCCTCATCTTCGAATGTCGCGATCGACCCATACCCACGAAGATTTAGGCTGGTAATTCATTTCAGTGAAATATTTTCATGAATTATTTATATCTAGATTGTAAGGGTAGGAGCCCAGGAGAAATCATCTTCTCCTCGATAAGTACTTTTCAAAACTGAAGGCCTACAACCAAACCGGTGAAAGCTGGATTCGAAATACTCCCTGACAGAAGCATCAAGTGGCATTAACCACTGATGTTCACTTCCCCCCCACCCACCTCCTCGCCCATTTTACCATTGAATAAGCCGAATTCAGTGTGACCGAAAAACAATAAACATGTGTAATTTTACTGGGGTAATGACCGAAATGAAGACGGAAGATAGAAGACACAAAAGAAGGAAAATAGTAAAAACACGTATATTGGACTTCCAATAGTTCAAAAGAAGTTTAACCCTTTTCCCAGAAAATCAATTCTTTGGAAGCAGATGAGGTTTTTTTAGAGCCTTTTGAACAAAGACGTCGACATTTGTAGAAGCTAATTGAATAACTGGTTAATAAACTGGATTAAACATCCAATGAGGTATTATACCAATGGCATGACACTAGTGTAAAATGTTACCTGTAAAATTTGGCGTCCAGTGCCTTCTCGTTCCACGGCGAGTACCACTTCCCGAGGGTGGAGCTTACCTTCCTCAATAAAATGTCGTAGCTGTGTTTTTCATTTTGAACAGATTCGAGGGCTTTATCAAAGGAATCTCTTGTAGCAGACAGAACGTGTAGAACGACAGAATTTTCCGTGCAGTTCTCGCCACAATTTATGGTAATGGCTGTCAGCACCTGGTCCAAAACTGATACAGCAGCAGAACAGTTATGTCCCAACTGGGCTATAAGTGTCGACTCGTACTCCGAATTCCTCAAGAGTTTATGTGCCAGATCTATGTTTAGTTCCATCGACGGGACCGAGATCAGTGGACGGTACCACTCGCTTAGCCGACGATCGCCGTTGAAACCTTTCGACAGCGTTTCCAAAGTGGAGAACACATCCTCATGACAGTATTGCTGTGATTTGTTCGTCTCGCATGACAAAGCAATGGGCACCAGATGCATTTCTTCTTGGGAATTGACCAAAGCCTTGTAAGCTTCCCGTAAAGATGTGATACAATTGTACACCACGCCGTGAACGGCATCAACCAGGTCAGTACTTCCGGCCCCTCTGAGAAGGACCCAGTCTCTGAACATCATGCCCATGAGGTATTGGGCAAAAACTGCCGTGCCGAACTTTCCCTCAGACACAAACAGATTCGCTGCAAGGTCAGAAATTTGAACCTGTGATACAGCAGTCTGGTAACTGGTTATTTGGCATGGCGTTTTACATTGGCAGTACTTTGAGTAGTTGGCGGTAGTCGGGAAATTGTCTGTAAGAGATCCATAGTAAATGTGATCATTTTCATTGTTCAACATACAGGCTGTATTAAAGAACGGGAAAAAAACACTGCCGTCATATTTTGGACATCGTAGATCACCAGTTCATTGTATGGACCATATACCTTGGACGACATGCAGTGATGTGAAACAGAGATCTTTAACTTTTATTCTTACCTTTAGATGGAATTCTTGCGGCGTTCACTGATGTAATGTCCACTCATGCGCGCAAACAAAAATATCCTACCAATATTTAGGATCTTTGGGATCTAAAAAAACCCGTTTACAACAGCAAAAATGGCTAATTGGGACTAAGAAAAGCCCACCACACAAATCAAACATCAGGTTTCAGTTTGTTTGTTTATTTTCTTTTTTGTTTGTTTGTTTTTTTGTTGTTGTTTTTTTTTTTGTTTTGTTTTTTTTTTGGTTCTTATTTTTTGTTTTTTTGTTGTTGTTTTTTTTGGGATGAAAAATAAAACACAAAATCGGTAGTATTGGGTATGGTTCTCAGTGGTCTTTCGAATAATGGTTATTTCCTTCAAATAATTCATCACGATATGGCTGAAAAATTGCCGATGTGGCGTAAAGCCATAATCATTCATTCCTTCAAGTCATTTATTTATTCTTCAACTTCAAGGAAGTTGCATGCACATGCTGACTATATTCCCAAGAAAAACCGCACCATTGGACACTTGCGGAATCTATGTTAAATAATTACCTGTTTGCAGATAAACACATGACACGGCCTTCGTTAGGTCACATTTCTCTTCTTTACGCACTGTAACAGAAACCACATGTATGTTATCTCACGATAACCTATGAGACCAAGAATTCACATTTAAAGAAATGTGCTTGTGCCACGAGATGAAGAAGCTTTGCTGTGTGTGTATAATGCGCAGTGTCGTTCGCCTCACCGTCAAGATAACCTGGCATGTAGTAGTAAATACAGTTACACGTGTCCCTGATGTATCGGGTCAGGCAATCCAGTTCACATGCCGAGCGAGTGTACGGTTGTCCGGAGGGAAAGGACGTTAACTGGCTGCTCCCGCACCGCTCATGTTTGTCCCGGTAGCTTGTTCTCTGTGAAAAGAAGTTCCCCACATGAAAACGAAAACATGGTAGGCGTGTAATATTAAATTGTAGCCGTTCATGACTGAAAGAGGCACGACAAATTGCAACAACCGAGTTCGAGCGCACGATCTTATTGACCAAGGGTTTGATAGTCACAATGAACAGCGCCATGACGGACTTCACAAGGTCGAAAATCTACGCAAATATTTGCAGTCTTTGAACGTCACTGAGCATGTATTTCAAACTCTGTGACTTTGCTAATACAATAATTTGATTGACTTATTTGACATACTCAAGAATGGCAATCATCTTTATGGATGGATGAAATTTGTGTCGCAGGAGTAACCCATGTCCTTGGCCAGTTACTGACGAACAATGATGCGTACATGTATGCACACTATATCGTTGGAAGACAAGTAATCTTAAACGAATATTAGAATACCCATGCGCTAATCTTCTTCCGGTCACTGCGGTCCCACAAACACCGACAGACAGTGTTGTGTTGATCTTCTCTTACATTAGCTTTGTGAAACATGGTTTTGATCCCTCTTATTCATAAGCATTTTATTTTGAAGCGGCGTTACTCACGTTTCGGAGGCTTAGGGCGATAGAGGTGTGATAGCCGGAAGTGACGGCTAGGGCTCTGTTCAGAACGAGGTTGGGTATTTCTGATTGGTCCTGGATTAGTAGGTATACACCCGCCGTGTTTGATCGACTCTTAGTATACTCATATTGCTCTACGTTCAGTTCTAGACTTAGTCCGCCATTCTTTCCTGTAAATCAAAGTAAACAGTTTTAAGCGGCGAACATCATGATCTTCAACATTAGTCCGTAGTTACTCTAATTGACCAGGACTCCACATAAGCCAGTTATTAAACCCTTCACATTGGTCTCTGAGTTCATTAGCCAACCAGAAACAATTTGTAGAGGGCCTCCTTGGCCGAGGGATTTAACTCACCTGGGCGGCGTAATGACCCAGCTGCCTCAAACCAATGTGGTTGCTGTGAGTTCAAGTCCAGCTAAAGCTGGCCTCCTCTCCGTACGCGGTAAGCTCTGCCAGCAACCTGCGGATAGTCGTCGGTTTCCCCCGGGCACTGCCCGGTTTCCTTTAACCATAGCGCTGACCGACGACGTGTAAGTGAAATATTCTTGAGTGCGGCGTCTTTTATATTTTAGGCTGATTAGGGTTATAGAAACAATTGGGCTTACAGAAATATTTGGTCCACCAGCAGTATAGTGAGTCGATTAGGCCTACAGAAATAATCGAGGCTTGGGAGTTGATAAAGCTTGTGAGTTAGTTAGTCATTGATGGAAACTGTAGATCATAAATTACAATATGGGAATCGGGTTGACTGAAAGGCGTTTATTCATAGAGAACAACAAGTAGTATCCACATGAAAGGTTGAAAAGGTGCATTTCTCCTGGAGTTACTACGCAGCTTTACGACATATCTGGGGGGATAAAAAACTGGAAATATTACATGTAACTACAGACGTGCCGTGAAGTTGCCTGGATTAAAGCAACAGCGATGTAATATCAAAATCTGCAAGCCTACAAACAGTTGCCAGCAAAGACATTTTTTAAAACATCCCTTTGTAAAAAGTTTTGTGAACCTAGAGCCTGGTCTGGGATATCGATCTGACCTTAATGCTTATTCCGTGTTTCACTTTCACTCACCTATCTGAATATTTACCATTTTTGTTTGTCCACTGCTTCGTTGCTCCTGAGAGTAAGTCTGTGTGCCAATGTCACTCTAACCTCTAACATTATAGTGTAGGTGACACTCACCTCGTAATGCTGTCCGCAAGCCGCCAGCTATATTCCCGCCATTAAACGTGTAACAGAGCCCGGCATCCGTGAGTAGGGCGGTAAACCATTCATTTCTGCATGGTATTCCGTTGAAAACACAGCTGAAAACAAGACCATAATATCACACTATAACAACGACTAATGCAGCATGTCAGTGTATCATTTACACTGAACATTGTCCAAATATTGATACAGATAAGAGTGTTCAGCCTTCTCAGGGCTGAGACCTGATTATCTTGGGCCATAAAAACAGTGTTTGTGTGGTCTGTAGGTAGGTAATGGGAGGTAACTGTCTTTTTTTCAGGGAACCAGTGATGAGATCTCTTCACCGTCAGGCCTGTGCGGCAACAACAGCACCACATCTTGCCTGGGGATCAGGCTTGGACGGAAGCAGGCTTGGCGCACCAACAGCCAGCAGGGTAGTCGTCAGTCGATGGATTTTGTGGTACGTGAGGTAACAGCACAGCGGTCGTGTCGGATGCGTTTGCTGAAGCAATCAATGCGCACGGTCAGTTAAGCGACATGTTGGAGCAAACCAACATTCCCAACGTTGAGTATTCCCAACGGTACGGCCAAAGTGTCTAATGTTGATTTTAGTTCATGTGTTGAAGGTAACCATGGAGTTGGTAGCCCCGGGGTGGAGGCGTGCATCATCGGGTAATGTCAACAGGTAATGGGGTGGATACCATGGAAATGCATGAGTCGGCACCTCATAGTAGCATCTCTCAATCACTCAGTTCACATGTTCCAGAAAGCATCAAAGAAAAAACTGGAAAGGACAATTTACTGATTTGGCTGTGCTTCAAAGCTAGCGAAGAGATTACTGAGCCGTCTAATTCCCTCAATTTTGGCGCTTTTGAGGGAAGAGGAATTATGCAACCTTAGCTGACGGCTAAACATATACCAGATATCGACTGATGTCTGACAGCATTCACCATTTACATGGATGTTTGCATATAACGTCATCCAGCCAAAGCCAGGGAAATGCTGAAATATTTCAACAAAAATCGCTTGCGATGGTAATTTTCCGTGGGCAAAGTATGAACAATTTTGGTGGAGAATATCTAAGAATCCTATTAGTGCATGGGGGTTATTGATGGTGAGCTTTGGATGATGGCAACGCTGTCACATACAGACAGGCTGTAAATAAAACTACCGGGAATCCTAAATGTAACTCCAAAATATCGTTTTCGGCAGCCATGTAAGTTTTGTGGTGTAATGGCCACCAGGAAACAAACTGTTTTAAAGATAAGGGTGGCCATGGTAACAGGCACACTCGCTCCTCTGGAATAGCTTTTCGTATTGGCTCCGACACCAATCAAAGTGGACCAGCTGGAAATTCAGCCTAAGGATTATCCGAGCAACGACGAGGGTCTGTATTTGTTGAATGGGTTTAACTTTGGCAAGAAGGCTCCATCAGATGCAGTGAATTTGCCATCAGTTACATTTACTCCCTAGCAAAACAGAAAAAAGAAATGTAACCAAGTAAGAATAGGATGGCAGAACCCTTTCACTCACCCCCGTTTCCTAACCTTAGATTCTCACCAATCGGTCTAGTCCCTAAAAAACTAGCGGGGTTATGCAAAAAATACACCACATCTCATATCCAGAAGGTGACTCAGTCAATGACCATATCGTCCCAGCCATATGTTCTGCTCGCTAAACTAGGCTGTAGATCGTATACCGAAAATTTTGGGGAAATTTCTTTAACCAAAG
Organism: Acanthopleura granulata; assembly: GCA_016165875.1. Classification (NCBI taxonomy): domain Eukaryota; kingdom Metazoa; phylum Mollusca; class Polyplacophora; order Chitonida; family Chitonidae; genus Acanthopleura; species Acanthopleura granulata. Next base: position 11,616,947 of record JABBOT010000005.1, on the reverse strand, counting down.
GTGATATTAAGTCGGCCATCCGATTCTTACCAGCAAGTCCAAATGACTTTGACTGGCTTTGGTTTAGATTTGAAGGCCTGTTCCATGTTGACAAGACCATTCTAATGGGTCGTTCGGTTTGCTGTGCCAGCTTTGAAAAATTCAGCACGTTCATAGCGCACCAGATCAGAGAGCTATCTCAAGACAAAGGTGTACTAAAATACCTTGTTGACTTGATGCGTGAGGCCAAGGCTCTATCAAGTAAAGTTTCATTGGTATATGCCTGCCAGCATATGTTAGATTGTTTTATGCAGGTATGAAACTCATTGGGTCCCCCAATAGCACAAGAACAGACTGAAGGGCCATCAAAAAGTTTGATGTTTTTAGGCTTGGAAGTAGACACAGTGAACAACTCAATTAAGCGGCTTGAAGCCAAACTCGAGTAGCTCAGCAGAGTCATACAGGCTTGCTGTTGTCGAAGAAAACTCCAATTAAAGGAACTTCACTCATTGCTTGGATCACTCAGTTTTACCTGTCATGCATCGAAACCGGGTAGGCCTTTTTGCAGACGGTTAATAGACACCACACCATTTCATAAGAGTAACCTCAGGAATGCATGAGCCTTTACAGATGTGGAAAACATTCCTGTCTGAATTTAATGGTACTTCATATTTCTTGGATAGAGTTTGGTTATCTAACCGCAATCTACAGCTATACACTGATGCCAGGGTCAGTTGACTTTGGGGCATATTATATGGATCACTGGATCTGTGAGACTTGGCAACAGGAATGGGATCACACAGAGATCTCACGGGATATCACATTTTTGGAAACATTTCCAATATGAACAATATGGTACAAAAAAAAAACGCATCTTGTTTTCCATCTGTTAAATCATGAAGGGCTTTGTGGTGTTCAGGCAGTCAGTAAGTATTTGTCAGTTCGTTCACATGGGAATTCGCACTTACTTTGTCATGTCGATACCAGCTCAGTAACTCGATTACAATTCACTTCTGTGTTAAAGAAAGGACTGAGTTATGTGGCTGTGCCATCACGTCATTACATCTCAGATCCGTTTCTTCTGGTAGAAGATCACACAAAGGCCTTAGGAAGGTGGAAATCCTCAGCTGGCCGTACATACGTAAGAGTAGTCTAGACGTATGGTTATGTGCACTGATGACATATTATATTCATTTTGCAATTCAAGTAATTCAGTTTACTTTAAGGCAAGAGGTATATGATAATGTACGGGTCATCTTTCGTGTTCTGGGCGGACATGCGAGAGCTGTGCAGGCAGGTGGGCCTTTCCTGAGTTTGAGTAAGGATTTCTCTATACGGTGGGCATGTAAAAGAGGGATGAAATAAGATGAACTGTTGCTAGCTATTAAGCACGATCTAAATCACTATCCAACACCGGACATTATCATTATACACCTGGGGAACAATGATGTTTGAAAATGCAAATTCTGTGACTTGATCCTAGCATGATCTGTCGGTTAGAAGAAACTTTTTTATTATTGCCCTGTTGCCACATCATGTGGTCATGTCTGCTACCCAGGCTAATCTGGGGTTGGGCAGAAAGTATTGTATGCATTGACAAAGCCCAGCAGGAAGATTAACAGAACAGAATGGAACTAAATGCCTCTCCAGGGAGGATACAGAAATCACTTATGAGTTTATAACTTACACAATCCCGAGTTTATTCAGATCAGGTGGAACACATTTGTCAGATATTGGCAATGACATCCTAAAGTTAGATTTTCAAAATGCTCTAGAATCGCTCACATCTCACTGAGTGTGTTTTTTTTCGGGTGAGTCATGGTGGGATGTTCACATTTAAGTTGAATGTGCACACATGGTAGTCTGTGAACATGTTCGTCGTCTTGTATGTGTAGATATGGTAGATAATGTTCCCACATTGTCAAAGCTATGGGTTTTTATGTGATGAGATCAGCTGTAATTGTATACATCTGGTTGTGTTGCCACATCAGATGCTTTTGGCGTTCCCAGAGGTGGATATAGCCGGCTTACCAGGGTATGGTCTGGGAGGAATCTGTTTACCCAAGTTATAAATGGGTATTTTGGCAGTCCCAGAGATGGATATAGCCGACTTACCAGGATATGGTCTGGGAAACATATGTTTAAACCAGTTATAAATCAGTATTTTGGATGTCTCGGAGATAAATATAGGCGGCTTACTAGAATATGGCCTTGGGGAATCTGTTTACCCCAGTTGTAAACGGGTATTTTTGGCTATCCCGAAGGTGGACATAGCGTACCTTCGGCGGTAACAGCAGTTACATTGGTTAACAATAGTTTACTCTACGTCCCTTGACAGTCAATACTATTGGCTTATCCATTAATACTCTAAGATACAACTAATACCATTAACTGGTGTGCACACTGACACTCTTAAATTTTACAGTCAACATCATTCTTGCACCAATTTACACTATGAAAAGTGGAAGTCAAAACCAACGGTAAGTCCATTACTAATTCTGATATTCAATATAACCGGCGCATCCATTAACAGATAACAGTCAATACTACCGAAATATCCATTATAAACTTTTGGGCCAGTGTTCCTCACCAGTTTATAACCTACATGTCTGAGCATGAATGCCATTTGCATCCATTCAGTGATGCGAATGTTTTCTTGGAAACTAGTCATATTCACGCCTCCTACACATTCGCATAAAAGCATGGTAAACCTTGCTAAAACATTTCACTTCAAACTTCAACGTATACCTTTTCATCATATTCTCTAAGGTGTGACCACTTTGATTGTAGAACATGTCAAGTGTGCCGCCATGTCCAGCTGGGAACATCTGCCTGATGTCAGCTTCGTCCAACCGGGCAGTCCTCTCCTTCAATAACGTCATTAACTTTGACAAATGTTCATACACGAGCGGTCCTCTTTCTGACGATTCTTCCCTCACCTTCGATGCAGTGAAAGTGTGGCTTATTCTGTGGAAATATTATGATGTAGTCATCACACCTACTATTACCATTATTTTTCTACTTCTTTTACTCTGCACTCAATAATACTCTTTCACCTTATAATGACTATTGACATAGTCATGGGCTAAGCTAACATGGTGAAAGGCTGACATAAGCCAACAATTTAAACTTGACTTAAACAATCGATCTTACTGGCCAACAGGCAGAAGTACAAACACCTGATGTATTTACAATGTGTTATCATTCAAGGCCAAGGATAATAGGCTTACTCTCCCGCTAGGATGGAATCTGTTCTGTTCGGCATGTCTTTTATTGTAAAAGAAGTTTCCCGAAGTTTATCTCTTGATTTAGTAAAAATAACATGTTTATGGTGCTGCCTGATTCGGCATTTTTGAATGTTGTTCAAACCCATATTCACGAGTTTTACAATAGAATAAAATAGAATGTAGAATACAAATATCAATACATTTAATTATTTATTTTATTTGATTGGTGTTGTACGACGTTCTCATGAATATTTTACTTATACGAAGGAGCCCAGCATTATGGTGGGAGAGCCAGGGAGAAACCCACGGCCATCGGCCGGTTTCTGGCAAACCTTCCAACGTAGGGTCGGAGAGGAATCCTTACATTTAACAGCGTTTAGGTGTTACTATTGTACAATGTAATACGGTGTATTCCTAGGAATAGTTGACATACCTGATGTTATTTTGGTTACAGATCGTCACTGTGGGGAACGGGACATCCTGACGATACACGGTAGACGTTGTCTGCATGATAGGCCCAGAAAGGTAGAACGTAACAGTCGTGTACACCTGGTAGACCAAGAAACTCGTCCCGACCAAAATCAACAAGAACCAGATCGTTCTGTGAAAATTAGACCAAAATTCCTGGACGATACAATGGAGTCAACAAATTCAGGTAGATTTGGTTCTAAGCAGACTAACAACAACTTTTGCCAGATCCTTCTGTCAAAATCAGACCAAAATTCCTAGACGGTAGAATGGATTCAGTAACATCAGACAGATGTGGTTCTGAGCGAACCGAAAGCAACATTTGGCAGGTTATTCTGTATAAAAAACAGACAGATTATTTTATCTTTTCCCGAAATAAGGACAGGAAATTTGGCCACCATCAAATGTGTATTTTTATGATGTATATTTTCATTCTGACTAGGTTGTCCACACTAACTGCAAAGACTTAAATTTGGTTACCAAGGACGTATATTATCCACAAGGTTGTACAACTATCTGACGACGTAGCAATCAGCAACACGGACTACACTTGATAATTGGCTGACTTGTAATTAAAACATTATGAGCCGGGGGGGGGGGGTTACGTACCCGAGGGGTTAGCGCGCTAGAGACCCAGCAGCCGCTCAGTTGACATCATTGACACCGTGGACTTGACATCATTAAGCTGTCGACCGGTCGTGTCTGAGAAAGACTGATTGATTGATCGATTGACTGCTTGATTGATTTTTGTTTAAGGCCATATCCAAGGCCTTATGCTAGCCTTAAAGAAAAGAAGACTGTCCTATGTAGCCACTCATTTGGCGAGTTCTAGATGATTTTTCCCGTAAATGACATGCACACTTTTACAGTTCCTAGAAAAGTTTCTCATAACATCTTTTTGAAACAATTGAATTGCAACCCCTGCAAACTGAATCAGGAATGACCAAGTAGCAGTGAAAATTTGGCGAATATTTTCTTTCTGCACTTTCTGAGCATTTCTTTCCATCGCGTCAACACAGCGGCAAAGCGTACGTGAAAACTCGGCGTGTGTTGTCTGGTGGGTATTAATTCAAGGAAAGTGACCCGTAATGTTATATCAACGTGTTACGTGTTGCCATGCTTCGTTGAATAGACTAATATTTCCTCGACCTCGAAAATGTCAGGCCGTATATCCACGCAACACGCTGGTATAATTTATAGAAAACCATATCGGTGGATTTATTTATTTGATTGATGTTTTACGCCGTGCTCAAGAATATTCACTCATACGACGACGGCCAACATTACGATGACAGGAAAGCGCACAGCGCCCGGGAGAAACCTACGACCAACAGCAGATTCATATTGGTAGAAAACAATTGATATTTTAAAAAGTAAGATTTGTATGCAAACTGGTCGGAGGTGACCGCTTGTTGTGGCCAAGGCCCTTTATGGGATCCAGATAGGAATATCTGTTTGTAAGAAGTAGATAAATACTTACCTCCTGACAAGTGATGTGCTTTCTCCAAATATCTGCTTAATTCCGGAAATATTGACATCTTCAGAAATCGAAGATTTGGGTTTATGAGATGCTGATTCCTGGATTTCGTTGGTGAAATCACGGACTCTGGTCTTGGTCATTTCGCACAGTTTATTCCGTTTAAGCTCTGAGGGCAAGCACTCAAGCTGTGGATAGTGAACCCTGTTCGCGCGCAAATTGACATTACATGACAATCACCGGCTTTGTACTGGATTCGAATGCTTATAGGCATCAATTAGTAAAACAAACTGAGATGCAAACTATCGTGCTCTTAGCAAATGGCATTCTGGTCATGATACTCAAAAATTGTTTAATCAGTGTTCAGGCAAGTATAATGTGTTTACTTTCTTCGGGGAAACATTTAAACGGTTTTAGAGGTTACCGAGACCGGTAGCTAGGTTACCTGTATTTTTTGCTATTGACATCATGATGCCAATGTGAAATTTCAAACCTGATCGATGGAAAAGTCCCTTATATAAACCAATACCAATTAGAAATACCGTTTTACTTTCAGTAGTGGACAAATCCGTGAGTTCAGTTCATCGGGAACATGAGTGATCATCCAGGATAGGCATGCAAGAATCAAACATAATTACATTACGCATACAAAAATCACGTTCCCTGAGAAACCCATCTGTATGTATGAATAAACTACTCTGACAGGTCAGTTATTTTACCCTTTATGCCGAGCGAGTCACACTAAATTCAACATGGCGACATTTTTTTTACTCTCCTTCAGAGACACAAAATATGTGTTATCTCTCAGAATCCTGCTTCAACTAAATTGTTTCTAATTTTGACGTAATTATATAGCATTTTTATTCATTTCATCCAGTTAACTACAAATTCTTTGTGTTCTATAAATTAATGCACTAAAAACAATTACTGATCGATCGCTGCGTTTAAAGGTATTAAAGACACATAACTCGGAAAAGGTGGTCTAGAAACTTTTATACTGGCCACCAAAGAGCAAAGCATGAGAAATTTTCATGAGGTACATCTGGATTTCAGGTTTGTATTCAGTTTTAGGGCCACTGCAGCGGTATTGTTCGGAGCATTTGATGTGGCAAATGAACGTTTGAAATTAAATGCTCCTTTAAATGATAATATAGGAAGCTGTTACAGAATAAGTTTGTCTACATATAAACTTAAAACAAATATGACATTCTGCATACGTGAAGTAATAGTAAGAAAGGAGGGAAGAGAGTAGATCAAGCTGTGGAGGACTTTGCTACATTACGTTGTACAGCAAGCAGAGGGAGCAGTCATTGCTTAGCTACATGGATGCTAACTGTATAGAACAGTTATTACTTAAATATTATGTGACATCCTCCCCCTCTGAGAGCTAAGTACAAAGGGATTCTGAAATGTACACATTTCAGTCTCATTCAAAGAATGTCGAGCTCAATCACAAAGTCCTTGGTTAACACAGGCTATTCTGCAATTCGGACAGATTAACACAATTACTGTTACATTAACTCTCTGATGTAAGAAAAGAAATGAAGACTTAAATCCATCATAAACTTTAGCTGCTAAAGGAGAAACACACATTAAAGCTTTACTGTTACATCTACTTTCACAGTCCGATTATCAGTCACTTTTGCACAAAATCATTCCGATAAGCTGGGCACTTGACAACACGATTAGAATGGGTAACAGCTGGTGAAGCATTGCGGGAAGTGGTCTTGGAAGGGCTGTTGCTCGACTGTTCACGGATTATAGATCTGGTATGGTTTTGTAGTGGGTCGTGGAGGTGTTCCTGGATTAGAAGGAACACACGCAGTTTGAGGTAGAGACTTGCTGTGGTTCTGCTGACTTAGGGGTTACACTTGCTCTCAAGTGGTGTCACTTGCGTCTGTAGACTCCATCAGAGGTTTCTACTGATCCGTTGCCTAGACGTTTCAGCACTGTTGCTTTCCGCCACACATTATCCTATTTGATGAAAGGTCGCATTCGCATTGTATCACCTTCCGATAGGCTGGGTAGATCACGCTTACCTCTGCTGTAGTGATGTGGCTGTTTGTCCTGTTGTTTTTTCAGCCGGGCGTTGTCTCGAGAATAATCTCGGCCGGCTCTTGGTTTCAGTATGTTTCTTGACATAGGTAAAAAAGGTTCATGAGGCGTTGAGACGTTGAGACTTTAGTGTCAGTTCCTTCGTTTCGTGTATTCCGAAAGTCAAGGAGAGTGAGGAACTGATCAGTATAAGAATGTTTGGCTTCACGTACCAGTCACTTTTCAGACTTAACAGCTGATTCTGCTTTAAAATTAGTCTGTTGGTGAGCTGGGCTGGCCAGTATGTGTTCAAAGTCCCACGTCAGGCCCAGGGTCTGACATTACTTCAGAAGGAATACCATAACGGGCAAAGTGAGACTTGAGAGTCCATCTTACAGTAGTAATGGGGGTATCAGTCAGTCTGTCTATTTCTCAAAAACTGGAGAAATTGTGAACAGCCTTTCCCTGTAAAATGGAAGAGGTCTTTTTCAACGTTTTGTGATGGCCTGTTGCGTATTTCGTGACGCATCAGTTTCTCTTCCGGCTGATCGGCCTGGAATTTCTGACTGTTCCAGTTCAGAGGACCTGCCAGGCCAGAATATGTATTCTTCAGCGTGTCGTAGACAACCGTCAATTCCATTGTGAGATAAATTAATTGCCTTTCTGTTCTCTGGTCTCTGATAGGTATAAGCACTCGGTCGCCTTGTAGCATTAATCCATCCTGAGCAGTAAGTTCATCCCGGATATGAAAGTAAGGGGTCAGTTGAATAGGCAGTTGGTCCTTGTTGTCTGGCCATCTATGTAGGATGGTGTTCTTCACTTTACACGGGACCTAGTCGCCATCAGTCGTTTGACGAATTTGCCGTAGTCGTTCATCTCTGATAGGCAAAAAAGACCATCTTGTTTACTTTGTCAAACTCAGATAGAGGGTTTTCTGAGTTAATAAGGAATGGTGGTAACAACATGTCCACGATATACATCTCCTTGCGTTTGCGATAGGAAATTTCTGTATTGTACTGTTGTATTCGCAAGATTGATGATTCATACAAGATGTTTGTGATATGAGTGTATCTTTGTGTGGTACCCATAGGTGTATTGATGAAACTTCTCAAGTGAAACTACAATGGCATTTCCTTTTCTATTTGGGTGTAGCGAGTTTCCACATCCTTTGGCGCACGGCTTGCGTAGGCCACAGGTTTTCCATCTTGCAGAAGGACTGCACCAAGGTCTGGTTCAATGGCGTCACACTGTATAACTAAGTTCTTTATAAGGTCAGAGAATACCAAGATAGGTGCTTGACTAATGAGTGGTTTCACTTCATTGAAAGCTGCGTCCTGGACAAGAAACCAATTCCACAAAACGTCTTTTTGAGCCAGTTGTCGTATTGGTTCCATCAATTCAGACAGATGGCGAAGAAAATTGGCTACCTAGTTGACTGTTCCGTTAATGCGCTGCACTTTTTCCACATTAGTTGGGGCTTCTAAGGATAGCGTCATGATCAGGTTTCAAACCTTCACCGGTCACTCTGTGTCCAAGGACACAAATTTCTCTCTTGGGTCGACTTAGTTTCATGCCTTTCTCTCAACAACGATGCGACAGTGGTACAAGGTTAGCGTCATGATCGACTTGAGATTCGGCCAGCTCCTTCAGTCAGAATGATACATTTAGAATTCCAGTCAGGCCGTCCAGTGCTAGGTGCTACTGGAATATTTCAAAACTAACACTCGTTCCAATGGAAAGACGGAGCCATCTGTGCCTTCCAAGGGGAGTGTGAAAGGTAGTAAGGAGACCGGATTCATAGTCCAAGACTACATGTCAATATCAAGAAGAGAGATCCAGGTTTGAAAAAGTTTTAAATTTAAAGATTCTGGGAAGTACTTCTTCTATGGTAACTAGCATCGTTCATGTTTCAGTACCTTATTTGAAGGACGAGGGTCAAGACTAATTCGGAGATCGCCAGGCTTTTTCGTAGTCACAACAATGCGAGTAGTCCAGTCAGGCGGTACGTCAACACTCGCGATAACTCCTAGTTTCTCACACTGTAGGAGTTCAGCTTTAACTTTTTCTTGCATAGCGAAAAGTATTCGACTAGCAGGAAAGACTTCAGGTACAACAGAGCTGTATGTATAGAGGTATACTTCACCTGGTAGAGTACCTATTTGTTCACAGTCACAGACGTCTTCATAGTCTTTAATGAGAGACAGGTAGTGAGAGTTCGCGGCAGGGATAGATAAAACAGAAGCAACACTTGTGAACTGATCACAATTCACAGTAATCAGTCCCATGTGCTTAGATGCACGTTTCCCTAGCAAAGTTGTGAAAGCTTCCCATTGAGTCACAAATTCAACGTTGCATTTCTTGTTGTTTTTGCTGTTTTTGACAGTTATTCTGCGTTCACCAAGTTGTACAACCGTTGTTGTTATTACACATCTGCAGGTGTTTGTCGTAAGAATACTAATGTGAGAGAGAGGACAGATATTTAGGAAGCAGTACGTCTATACAATATGTTTGGAAGTTCACAGGCTTGTTGTTGATTAACATTTCAGCATGCATGTCTTTCTTGGGGTGTTCATTACAGTTCAAAGCTGATTTGTTAGTTTTATGGGTCTGTGATGTGTGAGATTTTTCCTTATGGGCTTCCATAGATCTTGATTTTGACTGAACAACTAGGACAAAGTCAGAGTGTCTTCAGAGTCAGACTGGACAGTGTAAACTCTGTGAGGCTTGACTCTGGGGCATTTAACAGAAGAAGAAAAAAACAGAAAACTTGGTTTTCTGCATTACATGAGTTTTTCCACAAAACTTGCATTCTGCAATTCGGGGAGATTTGTGCTGAGTTTTACCATTACTCGGTGAGCGACTGGGCTTAAATTTTTGAGTAGGGTGGGCTTCATTACTTCCAAAAGATTGTCCCATAGGTTTCAGCTGAGTTGAGGTTACTTCACGGGCTCTGCACATTGAGCAAGAGATAGTGTAGCATCTTGTAACAGGCGATTTCTAGTAGCTTGGTCAAGTATTCCAACGACGATTCGATCTTGGATGATCGAGTCGTGTAAACATTCACAAAACTGAATCACACGTTTTGGCGGGAGTGCTCAGAGGCATCAAGTAGTTGTCAATACTTTCCACGTTTGCTAAATTCATAGGTCTCATTCACCGGGCCTACAGTATTCATACTGATTCAGCTTAGCTATAATAATGTCCAAAGCATTAGAACTTTACACCATTGAAGATTTTGAGAACATCCTCACCAATCGAGTGAAAAAAGAGAGCAGTTCGGTATTCTCAAGTTTGCTGCTCAAGTCTGGCCACGACAGAGTAGTTCCTCCATTTCTGTTGTCATATTTTCCAGTTGTCTTGTGTAGTAGATTGTAGATTAAGAGGAGGAGGTGTTGAGATTTCCCTGAGCCATAATGTAGCGTTGTTGTAACGTTGACCTAGATAGGTTGCACTAATCCACGCTGCATGTTGAGTTCGTTGATCTAAACAGTTACTCACTCAAAAGTCACTTCAAAACGTTCTGATCACCGCTATCACCATGTGTCATTCTTCATACGTAAAGAAATGGTAGGAAAGGAGAATAGGGAGTAGATCAACTTGTAGAGGACTTCACTGCAAGAGGAAGGTAGTACAGCACGCAGGGGGAGAAGTCATTACTTCCATTACATTGTACATAGAACAAGGCAGACTAGTTCTTGCAAAAATATTTTGTATGATCCGGGAATGAACCTGGAATGAACCTGGAATGAACCTGGAATCGTTTCAGAAATTAAAGGACTTGATTTCTGAATCACCGGTCCTAGCTTTTTATAATGTTAACAAGCCAACAACAGTGAGTGCTGACGCCAGTCAGTGGTGTATTGGAGCTGTGTTAATGTAACAACACAGTGATGGGCTGAAACCCGTGGCTTATTGTTCTCGTTGACTGACCGTCGCTGAACGACGACACGCCTAGATCGAGAAAGAATGCTTATCTAGAACATGGGCATGTGAAAAGTTCAACAAGTACATTTGTGGATTCGAACATTTCAGCTTGTTGACAACAAACCACTGGTTCCACTGATCAATGATCGGAACATTGAGCAAGCTCCAGTGAGATGTCAAAGATTCTTACATAGACTGATGCGGTATAATGCTAAGGCTCAGTATGTACCGAGGAAGAGTGTAGTTATTGCAGTGTTATAGTCCAGATCTCCCATGAATAGGCCTACAACCTATGTACCAGATACAGCGCCTGACGTTGTAGCTTATGTACAGTCAGTTGGAGCTAACCTGCAGATCTCAGATCCATTGGTTCACAAAATCAGATTGTCAACTGACAACGATCCCGTCTTGCAGCATGTGATCGACTATACCATGGAAGGTTGGCCCAGATTCATGCACAGCATTGATAATGATGTTCGTGAATTTCACAGTATCCGTGGGGAACTTAGTGTTGTTGGTGAACTGTTAGTGCGTGGGACGCGCATTGTTATTCCTGAGTGTGTGGGGAAGAGTACACTGGAGAAACGTCATCATGGACACCATGGACTGACTAAATGTCGTGAGAGAGCTAAACAAACAGTCTGGTGGCCAGGACTTAATGACGTAATTGAACTGTCAGGTTAAGAGAGCTGCTCAACGCCATGAAACACTGTGATCTACACCACTACCAGGCCTTGCTTGGCAGACATTTGGTGCAGATTTGTGTTTTGCAGATTTTTGTGAAAATGTATGGCATCAAGCATGTATCTAGTAGCCCCCACTTCCACCAGTCAAACGGTGAGGTAGAAAGAGCTTCGCAGACACCAAAGAACATTTTCCGCCATAAGGATCCATTCCTTGCGTTACTGTAGTACGCCTGCACCTAGCTTAGGCTACAGTCCGAATGAAAGGAAAGTGAGGACGACTGTTCCTGCCTTGCCCAGTATGTTACAGCCTAAATGGCCTAACAGAAGCGAGATCCAGCATAATGACAGCCGAGCAAAATCTGACCAGAACTATCATTTCAACAAGAGGCTTGGTGCCACACACTTGCTTGTGCTACAGCCCGGAGACAACGTGCGTATGAAACTTGACAACGACAAACAGTGGAGTCCTGTCGGCACTGTTGTTAAAGAGTCTGGATATCCGAGATCCTACACAGTACATGGCGAAAATGGTGAATTGTAGCGTCGAAACCGAAAGCATCTACTTCATGTACCAGGGGATACTCATGTGTCGATCAATCAGACTGAACCACCTGATTTGAAGGTGACTAATGATACGAGTGTACCGATAGCAATCTCTAGTCCACAGTAGTTGTCACCAGATCATTCTAACGTTGATGCATCTGATCAAATGTTGTCATTTGGACGTCGTATAAAACCGATCAAGCGATTAGACTTGTGACTGTAATCTGTAGTTTGTAGTTTAACTGATCATAATCAAAGTGGACAGTTAAGGTGTTTTCTTTATGAGTTATGTTTGTTGTGTTCAAGGTTGGAAATTAATGTGTGCTCTGATGATGTATCGCACATTTCATGATAACCTTTCTTTCAGAAAGCTTTTCCAATTTCAAGTTTCGGATGAACAATTTCTAAGAAAAATTAACTGTGTTCTTACTATATCAGTTGTGTTGCTGGATCGAAAACCTCCGAAGTTAAACTGAATTTGAACTGTAAACTTAGAAGGGGGAGATGTCGTAATGTGTCATTGCATTGTACATGGAACAAGGGAGACTAGTTGTCACGACAGTCTACGACACCGTACCGCTTGTTGGTAATAAACACTTCTATGTCACCTCATTGACGAGTCCATGTGGTCATAAGAGTTATTACTTATACGTGATGTTAATGACACAGATGCTATACTCAGGTGCTATGGCAAATATTTGTTTTGGACTTCTCATACTGTGACTTTGTGGTATTGACCTCAAGTGAAGTTTGTGAAAGTGTTTATGGGGAGATAACCTATGATGTACGCGAAGATCGATAAGGAGTGGCATCCCTTTATTCGGAGAATTCTATTGAAAAGGTTTATATTTAAATGTTATTCGTTTGGTGAAATCTTTGTCGTTAACATTATTTTGTTCTCAATTTTAGATAGGCTTGTGATATCCCACATATGTTTTCGTTTTCTGTTTTTTTCTTTTTCAATTTTTCTTTTTAATATGAATTTGCCGGGGTATTTTTACGTTTCTACGTAGGAAAGTGCCATATATTCTAAACAGCAGGGAAAAAGCAGTTTTGTGATGTTTTTAATTAATATCTGGTATTCTGAGTTCTGAACATATACCAAAGTGAGGACGTATTGCTTAAGTGAACAATGACGGAACCAAATTTCGTTTACATCCATTTCCTTCTTGTTCTCTGCTCGTTACACAAAAATAAACTGGCAACACACGGGTTGAAAAGTAAGATTTTTTTAGAGAATTGTTTTACTTATATATGTCTCCTGTCTGATTTATGGGTGGAGAAAACTGGATAGCCCATGCAGAGGTAAACGCCCGACCTTCGCCAGGGGTTCTTTTTATAAAGAAAGTGTAAGTTTTGTCAAATTCAATTCACCTGACGACTTTACAGATAATTCGCCATGGTAACTTTACGTTGAACGAAACGTTATAACTTCGTAAAACGGGCTCCAGAATTTCACACGACCTCGGTCTTACTTTCTTTAAAGGACGGCCATCTTGGCTCTGCTTCATTGCTTTTACTTCTACGCTGTTCAAGGCAAAATGCAACGAGAGCAGTACAGACGGATCTTTCTTCCCGACTTGTACGATGTAATGGTTAAGACTTTTGGTACTATGTACATGTATATAATTTATATTATATTTATGTATTGATTTATTTCATTTGAGTTCAAGGTGGTACTCAATATTTTCGCTTATTCGACAGCCGTCAGGGTCATTGGTTTAGATAGTACAGACCCACAGAAAATCAACGCCTTTCTCCAGGTACTTGATGAACCTCCTGACATAATGCCTCTCTGGAACCAGAGTAATTAAGGTAAATTCTGGCCAGCCGCTACTTTGGCAATGAAGGAGACGATAGCCTCTGGCTAAACACTAGCTATGTGGACCATTTTAGTGATAAAAGTATACCATTTGTACTTAATACATTCCTAAAACATGTCCCCGATAATCATTAACCATTTATATCCCTGTGACTTATTTACACAGTGGGGGCCCTCCATGACTCAGTCGGTAACGCGCTGGATGGATGGCCGTGTGTTTCCCCCGGGCTCTGCCTGGTTTCCTTCCACCATAATGCTGGCCGCCGCAGTGCAAGTGAAATATTCTTGAGTACGGCGTGAAACACCAATCAAATAAATAAATAAATATTTACACAGTGCGTGGCTGAACTATGGCATATACATATGTGATCCATTATAACACAGGGATCAGAGAAACAGAGTTCGAATACACATGGTGATAATTGGTTTTGTAAATATATATATACAGGTGATATATTCACATGTGATAAAATAAACTTATGGCCTTGTCAGTGACAGTAGGACATATGTGTATACAAGTAAATTTCAGATCTGAATAATTCCCTGGTCTACAAGTACCTGTATTATTTTTGTCAACTTTAGATTCGGTGGGTCGCGACAAGTACTCCGATGCCACTGCCACAGATAGATAGATAACCATGCGGCCCTGTTGCCCCAAATAAAAAAATTTCGTCTTTCCAAAAAGCCTGTGCTTTCATCTGAACTATATAATACAGAAGTAAGCTCAAGTCTAACATTCTAAACATACTAAATTATTCCGTGAGATCCATTTGTTTAATTATGTTTTAAATGCTTAGTAATAAAGTTGACACATATTTAGTGATCCAGGAGCATATATCTGAATGAACAATCACTATGTGTACATTCTGACATATTAATTACATACATAAACAAAATTCGTTTAAGAATGGTTACCTTCTCATTCATGCAAACAAACAATTTTATTTTATTTAACCATATCATAACCCCATCTTTCTAGTATGTAGGATTCTGCATCTGGTTAATTCTATTAGGACTGTTGATTGTAATTGTTTGCCTCCATTTCAAGTTTCGCATGGTTGCCCCGAGAATAACGGGCTACTGTATACAGGGTTCAGTCTTGTATAGCCGAGTTTTCGTACCCGAACTAATCGGTTTATCTTGTAAGATTAAGGTCTATTTGCTTGCATGCTTGACCTGCGTACTCCATGTGATCAGACAAACAAACCGCCGTTCGGTCTTTGAATAAATTTAGTTGAATTCAAATTGAGCCAGTCTTTGTAAGCTTCAATAAGCTAAATCCAATCTTTGTATTTCAACTCACGGTGTGGCAGTTTTCTTTAGGGCTTCGATATGTCATGTATATAAATAAAGCAGGTGGCCAGGCTTCACTTTTTGGCATTCTTCTCTCTACAAACTTCTTCATTCTTCAACATTTGTCCAATTAAAATTTAAGAAAGATGAAAATACACACTTATAGAGTATAAGAATTCTTAATTGCTTACTATAGAGAAAATAGTTTGAAAAGTGTGTCTCCAATACAAAAGATTCTCTGGAGATTACCTTGATCCTTAAAAGTACATCCTGTCGATGTCATTTTAGATTTAATAATAGCATGGATATAATTTGTTCAGTTTTGTCCTTAAAAATCATAGAATACCGAACACTCTGTATGCGTTTATCCATTTTATCAATATAATGACCGCCACTACTTTATTCGGAGACGAATAAAAATGACTATGAGGATAAGGGCTATGTAAGCGTCTGCGTTTATTACATAAATGTGATATATTTTCCAATATTTGCACCTGTATCCGACTTGGAAATCATCCACTGACTACATAGGAGTTTGAAATCTGACATGAATCTAAAGCCAGGAATATCTTCTGTTTTACATCTTATCAGTTTATTTACCATTTATATAATGAATCTTGGAACGCCGCATCATTGTTAATAAAGAGCGGTATATGAGTGTCAAGAGTTGATATTTGAGTGAAACTCTACACCATATACAACGGATCTGTTTTATTTGGGTTTACAGTTGCTTTCAGTATTGTTTCGTTCATATCAGGACGGTGTCTCCTTGTAGCAGGCAGGCCCCAATGTCGACATATTTATGGTGCTGCCTCGCTGTAATTTAACGCCATTTCGAACACACCAGACACGACACCCCACCCAGTCATTATACTGACAACGGGCCGGCCAGTACTTGAACTATTCCTCTTGTGCTGAGCGCCAAGGGACGTAGTGCCAAGATTACCCATGTTAAAATCTTAGGCATGACTCCAATCGAGATTGAACCCTTGATCTGCCGTTTGTGACGCAATTGTTGTGTTTATCCACAACGCCAACACTGCCCTTTTAAAGAGAACAGTTGGTTTCAAACGGGGTATAATGCAATGTACTGGTCCGGTTTTGCATCCTCATCAATGTCTATTGTGTGAGCATTTACTACGGCTGACCGAGATAGGCTGACGAATCTTGCGCATTCCTGAAGGTGAGTAGACCAGAACAAACGTGTTCCGAAGGAAGAAAGGGATTATTCCCTTGAGTTCTTCTTCACAATCAGGCTGTGAAAACGAGACCAAGAGAACTGCATGCGTTCAGTAGGGGGTGGGGGTGGGGGGACATACAGCCCGAAGGCTGCGGACTTCGACTCGGCTAAACCATACATGACACGATTCATCCAAGCAGAGTCGGTGCCCAAGGGAAATGCGTTTTAAATAGCTTTTAAAACGAAGAGCTTTATAAACTAAAAACTTTGTTGTTTGCCAACTTTATGAGATTAACAGCAAAAGTCACGCCCACGGCATTGCTCTTTCGCTACACTTGGTCGCCATGGGATTAAGATATTAATGCATGTTTTAACTGTTGTTAATTAAATAAAAAGGATATTTTTCTTTAAATTTTCTAAATTAAACTTTTCAAGCACAAATGCGGAACTAAAGCATTGGAAGACCTGTTTCATGCTGAATGGCAAATTTGGCATCACAAATGTCACTGAGTTCTCTCTATGTAATTACAAAATTTCTGAACGAACGTTAATTTAGTTTCTAGGCGATATTTTTATCAAGAACAGTGCAATCAGTAGAATGTGATTAAATTGTGTGATATGATCGCTGGGAACCATTTCACAAAGGTTTTTTTTTTAAAAAAAAACATATTACAATGCTTAATCTGAGTATGAATGAGGTTTGAATTGTAGTAAATTTGTCTGTACTTAACACTTATTACTTTTGACAATGTTAGCTCAAGGGTTGAAATAGAGGTATTTATGTCTTATAAAAACTGACTTGTTGGACACGGTTACTGATAGAAAAAAAAATTCTGCAAAGATACGAAGGTTAATTTTGGTGCCTGCGAGTTGAAATTTCTAAAATGAAGTGTTGTGATAAGAAATCCATAAAGTGGGCACTGCTATCAATGGTCGAAAATCAGTAGGCGTTCTGTGGGTGATGTTTGACATAAGTGTAATTATTACGTTGCGTAGATAGCAGTGTAATATTGGCTGCACATGTACATGAACTTTAATTCATGTGAACAGATTAAACATTTAGAACATAATATGTCCTCAACATGGAACAAACAGAACATTTCGTCTATACCATTTATATCATCTAAGTCTGCATTTCATATCATCAACATGATGCTACAAAGGGAGTCGTGTGAAAGCAGCCTTCATATCCGTGCTTGACTAAAAATTTGAAAGCAACAGTATTAACTGCTTTTGTTTCGTTTTTTTTTTGTTTTGTTTTGTTTTCTTTTCTTTTCTTTTTTTGTCTCAGTAAAGACAAATCACCACAAAAATATGCATACGAATTGATCTTCAGCTCTGCTGAATATTCGCAAACAGAAACATCGGGTTACTTCTCTTGCAGGACAAATGCCCAATTGTTTTGTGATCATTTGAAAGCAAACTTGTCTGGTATTTAGCCAGACACCTTTCCAACATCTTTCCTTTCTAACAGTGTTTATCAGAAACGATGTGAGGCATCTACCGTCCGCTGAGAAATGCTGCTTACGGTTGGATCAACCAGGTTGACTATTTTCTGGTCAGATTCATCGGGAACCACGATGGAGATTTGTTTCTGCCAAAACATCTGAAACAGCCTTTTATTTGCTCAGACGGAAAAGGCGCCTGCTGTAAAAAATCTGGGTCAGAGCACATACTGAAGACAATCCCATACGTAGCATAGCAATCTTCGGGATGAATGTGTGAAATTGTCGTCCGAACTTTTGATGTCTTCTTTATGGAGCCATGGTATAAATCATAAGCGGACGGAGAGCCTACCAATAACCACGGCTAAATACAGGCCAAACAAATGGCTGCACATTATCGAGAGAAAGCCAAAATGTCCTTGAAATGCAAAACACATCGACTCTTTCCTCTAAAGACATATCAATTATGTTTACTTAGCAAAATCAAGTGTCCACATTGCACCTGCGTGCTTTTCGAAATAAGGATTCTTGGAACTGTCACTTTGGGCACGTTTACATAACATGCCAAGAAAAAACACCTGGGAGGTCTGGCTTAACAGCCAGTTCATCTGGTATATCAGGTAATGCAAAGACATTAAACATAAATATTGACAAACTGGACAGTTGGCAACAACATGTGGCACACGGAGAGGGCGTGGTTCAATATTGGCCATACACAGGAAATTCTCGAAACGTGTACACCCATTCCTGGTGAGGCATCGATGACAAAACCGTCCACGGTGCTCGCAGTGCATAGTTTTCCCCGTGTACTTCGGATTCCTGCATTCAATTCAATCTATCGGAAATTCCCTGGCAGTAGCATGAGCCGTTTAGAAAGCTCACGGAAAACATTATAGACGTTATCAAAGCCTTGCACAAAAATAATTCGGTCAAATTAACTGCAATGACTAGGGCCAAGTTTGATGAATTTTTTCTCTTCTGTTAGCAGATGCTTGACCATCGATTGATGAGAATATAAGCGTAGTATCTTCTTTTTGTCCGTACAAGAAAGATATATCATTGATTTGGTTTATTCTATTGAATATCATGTAAGTCACTATGAAAAATGTATTTGTTATCTTTAAAAGATGGCAACTCCATGTCCCGGAGAGCAGTTAACCAAGGCTCAGTCTGTTATCAGTTTCCCAGCAAGACAAAATACAGTTCGTGTGTAGAGCCCAGCCAGTTACTAAAGGCCGTCCAGTTTTCTCTACCAGGCGTTCTGGGATACCAAAAGATGGTCGAGGTCAGCGCTCAAAGGACGTGCACAATGACCGCGGACAGAGTCGTCTCGTTCAGTGTAATAAGAGTTAAGGCTGGGAATCATCGCTGTTATCCAACCAAAAGTCCACTTCTGGTCTGATAAGGCTACTTCCAAGTATCCTCATGTGGCCAGATCTTCAGTTTACCCGTTACAGCTAGATGTGTTTAGGTTCTGGGAAGACAGTGTGAAAGACCGCCCGAGGCCTGCTTCGTGTTTCGAATGCCGGAATTACGAATTCTACTAAGAGTTTCTCGTTGAAAATGTGAATGACCACTCCATGGAGTTGTGATGAGCTAAAAGAGCGTAAAAACTGTATCTGAAAACATCTTCATTGAGTTTTTGTTACATTTTTTCCATCAAATTAAAGATAGTCAAATGTTTTGACCAAAGGGACCATATTGAATAGAGTGAAGCACAATGACGTGAGTGAAGCGTATGATTGTCATATTTCCACATTAAACATGACAATCAGACGTAGTACATATATGTAATAATATGTATAATATGTATATTCATGTAGAACGTAAACATATAACAATCAGAGGGTGCTGATTGTTTTTAGCCTGTTCCAAATAGTCCCAAATGTTTGGTGGAAACCAATCTGAGAAAAATCAATGAAGGTATTTTCAGATACAGTTTTTATGCTCTTTTCATTCAGCACAACTCCAGGTTTGAGCGGTCTTTTAAAGTATGTGTAATAGAATTGCGTCATAATCAGAACGAAAAAAGTTGATTAATCACTATTTCTACGTCGCAAAATGGTGAACTAGGAACGGGTGATGTCATGGCGGAAACAGATGCCTTTTTGGATGGTTAAAATATCTCGCCTATTTGATAAATATTGAGAGCATGGCGACGCGTTCGTTTTCCCCACTTGGGCGTTTTTGCTTAAATTGAACTGCAAAATCTCGGTTATCTTATGTCTCAAAATAACGTTTTTTTCAACCTGGGATTTTTTCTCAATATATTTATATATTTGGTCTAGTGTTCTCTTTTCTTTTAATTTGTTACAAATTATTCTTAACAAATCACACCACTTGTCACAAATGGCCTGTTGTTAAATATAGTATTATTTTCTGATTTGTCAGCCAAAAATAAACTACTGAGGAAAGAACGAGGATGAAGATACACTTGCACACACGTTTGGCCTAATTCTTTTTTCTCAAAAACACTAATTTGAACGTTCATAAGACTGTCTGCGTCGACAAGAATGAGTACCATTTCCCGGCAGATTCGAACTTTACCTAGTGTTGTTGCCAGGAGCTGTTATTCTGACAGCCAAGGAACAGCAGCTGATTACAGAGTCGTTTGCAAAGCAAACACGAGCATCCTCGGGCGCCAATTTCCTGTACAAAATCAACGTGGTGAAATACCTCACAAGGTGATAATGGCAAATTGATTCTGATTTTGCCTCTGAGTCACACAGGCAACTGACTTTAGTTGACCCTTGAACAATAATGTATTGTATCAGATGTACTATAGTTTACTGTCACTATGTGGGCTTGCTGGAGTATTCTGCATAGCAAAAAAAAACCGTGGTAAACCCCCTGACGTTAATACAAGATAACACTTTCTGACACAAGCTTTATGTCATCATCATCATCATTATTATCAGCTGCGGGTGTGATTTACAAAATAAATAGTGTAAATCAGAAACACCCCGAAGCAGAAAGTACAGAATACCTGTCTGTGACTGGATCAGACAGACCGACTATATTCAAGTCAAACTGATCCGACACTCCGACGGGCATTTGTTCCTGGCAATACTTCTGACAGGGGAATTTGTTCGCTCAGACAGAAAAGGCGTCTGCTGCATAAAATCTGGAACAAACATATACTGCAGACAATCCCATACACCGCACGGCCGTCGACTGGATTTATGTGTGAAATTGTCTTCCGATCTTTTGATGGTATCAATCAAGTGTTTACTAACAACCACGACAGTCTTTTGTGAAAGAGAAAGAAATATTAGTCAAGTTCCTAACAAGTCGCTGTAGATGATCGATAGAAAGCCGAACTATCCGCAAAATGCAATAAAACATGACTCTTTCCTCAACCTTCGCTTATCGTAATTTGGATATGATTATTGTTGCCTGCTACAAAATGAACATTTGTTCATAAAAAGAGGGTGATTTTTAAGCAAACACCAAATAAGATAACCCTCCCTCCTTTTCTGACTTGAAATCTCAGCCCAACCACAGAGAGGTGGGTTCTGACTCCATGGACAGCGAATAATCCAGCAAGGCACTGGGTCTTTTTTTACCTTTATTTTCTCTTTTTCACAATTTTTTGAGGACTGCATTATGCTATGTTTGCTTATTCTTGTATGCTACGAGTAGTGATGCAACTATTCGCACCTATTAACCCAGATTTCAACAAAAAAAATAGCTAAGGACTTCATTTCTGGTCAACATTATCAAGACTGTTAAGGGCTACGGCATAGAGAGCATGACAGCGATGACATTGGTACGGTTGGCAACTACTAGGAACAGAAGATCAGGTCGTGGTTCAGTCCCGGTCGTGGATGGGGAATCCTCGCGTGTTCATGGGCCTTGGTGTTAAAAAACCGGTCTACGGAGCTCGTAAAATGGTGCATGGTTTTACCCTGACTTATCATAGCCTCCTCCACCCATTAAACAGATGCCCATCGTATAAAAGAAAAATTCTAGAGTGTGGGTTTCAACAACAATTAAATCAATTCTGTATGCAAGAATGGATATTGAATTACAAATTCATCTCCACCAATCACAGTTTATGTCTGATTACACTACACTTAATGCAACAAGGCCATTTAATGATTCACCGACGTAAAAGTACACCAATGCCACGCTCTTACTAACGCCACGGCAATGTACGCAATGGTAGTTATTATGGGCTACGTGCCATGTAAGCTATGTACTGTTGTGCAGAGGTCTAGTCAGCACGAGAAGAACACTGTGAAGACAAAAATAAGACATAGGCTATGGCATCTTTTTCATAAGTTCAGTACAGTTTCCAAATGACAATAATGTCTTCGTCTGAGTGTGAAAGCAAGAGGTATGCATAAGAATAGTGGTAAGATGGACTGTAGTCTCAGTAGCTTCCGGCAAATGATTCTTTGCTACCAGAAGGTAGATAAACTAACACTGTTACCCATCTCAGAAGAGAGTGACATTTGAGGGAACTGTCAATGCTCAAAAATCCAAACATCCCGTTCATTTACGGCAACAAGGACGTTGTAATCCTGGGGAAGGATGAGTTCGCGAAGATAACGATGGAATCTATCTCACGTCTTGGACCCATAACCGTTCGTTTTAATTCAGTGGAGTTCATCTTAATGTGAAGAATGGGCAATTCAATAAAGCCAAATGCATTAGGCTCTAAAGAGGCTGTCGTTATTGAACAAATGAGCCATACAAAGCAATTGTTTACAATTAGAGTGAAGTCTTTGTTGGCGAGAGATATTTTTTAGCAGTGCTGGTGTACCAGAACTTGATGTATTGAAAACAGACCTTCTGTTCACATTCGGCAGGGGCAACATCTTGCTGTTTGGATATTTCTGTTGAAAATAAAATTTTCTGATGGCCCATTAATGGGTCAACAAATTCAATTCACCTGTAATTCCCCGACATTGACATTAAGCCCATTAAATGTCAGTCTCCAGGAAAAAATAAATTTATGCGCTATGATTACAAAGCGAGATGGATTTTCCCTGTTCTCTCAGGATACCCTTAACGTTTGGCCATCGATTGATGGGAATATAGGCAAAATATGTTCTTTTTGTCCGTACAAAAAAGATAATAAAAGAGATTTGTGACTTTTCATATTCCATTTAAAAAATAGCGTGAGTCGCCATATAGATAGTATTTAGTCCCCTGAAGCTTTGCAAGCCGGTGTTCATGCAAAGAGCAACTAAGAAATGCTCGCCCTATTATCAGTCCTCCAGCAAGGCAGGGTGCAGTCCGTGTGTATAGCCCAGCCACTTAGCACAGGCTGTTTAATTTCCTCCTGAATATCGGTCTAGGAGTGAAGACTGGTAACTATCGCGATAAACCAAACAAATGTTCACTTCCGGTCTGATAAGACTACTTCCTGGTATCCCACATACGGCCAAATCTCCACGTTACATTTGCAATTGGAGCTTGTTAGGATCTGAGAAGACATTGTAAAAGACAGTCCGGAATAACGCCGTGATTACAACCGTTAATTCCTTACAAATTAACGCATTTTCATACCAATCCTCGATTTCAAATGGTCTTTTTGAAATTATTTTCTGATGGTTTTTTTCATTATTTTACATTTCAGATGTACCCTCATGTGACAACCACTGTGTCTTTAGTCCATTCATCTGTAGAACGAGAAAGTAAGATATATATCATTATTATTTGCCGAGAGTAGTCAGTATATTTGATATAACACATTGTTGCATAAAGTAAAGAGAGTAGTTGCCTCCTTGGCTCTGGGTGAAAGTCAGAATCAATTTGCTATCATAACTTTGTGAGATCTCATCGACTGTTTGCTGGCAGTCAAAATAACGGCTCCCGGCAAAAAATTCAGGGGTAGTCAGAACATAAGGGCATGTGAAACTGATTTTATGGACACAGACAGTCCTACAAATGCTCAAATTGGTTTTCCCCAGAAAAAAAATTTAGCCCAAGGGCCGAACCTATACTGTATTGCAGTGTGCTTTTTTTATAGGGGTTTCTTATAACTGCCTCAGTGTGTTGACGCTTAATAACAACTACTACTTGTCCAGATCAAAATGTAACCCAAGGCAAAAACATGTATTGTGTTCCAGAAGGCTTTCAAACTCATTTACTTAATGGACAATCTGAGACAAACAGCTACGATTGCTATAATGGGTGAGCCTATAACACCATAAAATGTGGACGTAATCACAATCATTACTTGTCTGGGCAGTAAGGAAACATCTGCACTGTGTAATTTCCATCCAACCTTATCTTCGGAATGGTGTTCCCCAGAACGAAATTTAACCCAAACCCAAAACTGATTTCATCCAGGGGCTATGATTTGATGTTTCAAACACACACATGGGGCCTGCATGGACAGCGCCGTTAATATTGAATGGTGTAAAATCGCGATGAGTGATGCCAAAGTTTCATAATACCTAAATGAAGTCCAACCGATTATGACTAGAAACACAAGGCCAATGATGAAAATCTAGTTTAACCTGTGAGAAATATTGACCAGGAAAACACACTATCGCTGGTGAAATTCTGACGATGATCAGTGCAATTGTATCCTTGTACGGTTAATAGTGATATATGTGTGTATAAAAACGAAGATTTTCTGATGTACGCAGCAAAGGAAGGTTGTTTTTCTGCCCACAATGACAGCAGGTGAGCATGTATCATTCAGATTCAAGTGGTTCAGATGAGACATAAGCACGATGATCAGCTATCTCGCAACGTACGGTGATCTCCGCTTGTTGGGCAGGTATTACTCTATCCAAAGCCGTGACTTTTTGGGTCCATTGTTCCAGATTGAAATTTATTCTAGTTTCAATATTTTACTATAATACTGTGCCAGTCAAAACGTCTTAGTCAACCTACATGGTAATTTTCAGCCACTTTCTTAGCCAACTGCTAGCAAAGGACTAGCTTGTTATTATTTATTTATTTGATTGGTGTTTTACGCCGCACTCAAGAATATTTCACTTATATGACGGCGGCCAGCATTACGGTGGGAGGAAACCAGGAAGAGCCCGGGGGAAACCCACAACCATCCGCAGGTTGCTGGCAGACCTTCCCACGTACAGCAGGAGAGGAGGCCAGAATGAGCTGGACTTGAACTCACAGCGACCGCATTGATGGGAGGCTTCGGGTCATTACGCTGCGTTAGCGCGCTAACCGACTGAGCCAAGGAGGCCCCGGTACCTTGTTATTAGTTTTCCAGAGTGCAGTCCGTGTGTATAATAGCTCAACCAAACACTCAAAGGCTGTTCAATTTCCTCCAGGATATAGGTCCTGAGAGGGCATTCTGATCATCATAGAGATGTGCCTTCAAAGAATGAGCTCATAGAGCGCCAACAGATTCGTCTCGCTTGATTATACAAAAGTTTGGCTTGGTGTTAACCAACAAAATGTCTACCTCCGGCCTAATAAGGTTACTTCCGGTAACCGTTGTGGCCTAATCGCCACATTACCCGTTATAATAAGACGTCTTTAGGACGTCTTTACGCCTTCATTACAATACCCCTAATTCTTTACAAATCGCTTCTTACGCCTTTTCTTGATGGCATTTTCTTTAAATTTGCATTTATGGACTCGAGTGAAAAAGCTGTCCTTTGTTTATATATTTGTGACTTTTAAAGAAAAAGACACTAATACACTTTTAACACAAGAGCTCGGGGGGGAGTTGATTTGGAGGGACCAAGTTTGTCCAAACGGTTTCTACCATTGGCTTATATCACTTCAAAACATTTAAACAGTACCAGCAATTCTAATGTAACTGTTCTGTTTTGTCATCCTGAAAAAAATTGCCGAGAGGCACACACTGGGAGATTGCATTTTCAGTTCTGTACCTGTTTGAAGTGCCACGAAATAATTTAGGAATTTTTACAGAAAAGAGAAGATTATAATTATACAGCCTAGTCTATGTAATAGTATGCATGGTGCGTAATATTCCCATTACGACAAACGTTGTCATTTGCCTCAGATTATCCAGTAGTCTGATCTGTGAGCCTTGGGTTAAATTTACTTCCGGCTTTTACACCATTTTTTGCATTTGCGGGATTGTCAACAAAAATGAAGACCATTTGCAGTGATATTTAACTTTACCTTACATTGCTTCTAGAAGCCATTCTTTAGATAACCACCGAACAGTCGCTGATTACATGGTCATTTCCATCACGAAGATGAGCATCCTCAGGCGGCACTCTGCCCCAGCAGCAGGTGTTAATTTACTGTATTTGTTCATTGGAATAAAGATCTCACAATGAGATGTGGACAAATTGATTCGGACCTATTCCTGGGGCCGCAGAGTCAACATCCCAAACTCGGGAACTGGGAATGGCTAGTCGTCAGAGGCGCTTATCCTTCAACCGCTAGGTCACAATATAGATGGCATTTCAAACATGGCCATGAACAATGAATTTGTATTTGTTTATTTAACTGGTTGGATTTTTATGCCATACTCAAGAATATTTCACTTTATGAGTTGTGGTGGGTGGAAACCGGGAAGAGCCCGGGGAAAACCCACAAAAAATCTGCAGTTTGCCGGAGAGGAAACCTGCCTGAGCTGGGCTTGAACTCACCGCAACGGCGGTAGTGAGAGGCTCCTGGGTCATTACGATGCGCTGGTGCGCTAAGCAACTCGGCCACGAAGGCCATCAATGAATTTGTAGCTTAACCCGCTCTAACAACGTGTGACACCTTCATCACATTAAGCTCTCCGTCGGCTTTACCTTGGGAATTTGGGCGGGGCTAGTTGTCCCCTGTATCCTGTTTTCGGCTTATGAAGAGTCCTGCATTCCTTCGATACTGTGTGTTGTAATCTAAGTTATTACTGCAAAAACTATCCATTCTATGTTTTTTGAAGTTGTACAATGAGTACACTTTTTGTGTAGTTAAACACAGGCGGAGTGTGCAGAATTTCTAATGACTTAATAAAGCTTAACCTTGGCTTGTGCAGGGGACTGCGTGTTCATTGTTTTGAATAAGATTGCCACGTTGGATATATTAACAGCTACGAGAAAGCGCAACCGGGATACATATTTTGATTAATAACGACATGGTATAAGCTAAAATGGTACACTATTTGAATTCTTATTTAAATCATCCGTCTAGAGCAGTCCTTGTGCCTTGCCGTCATCATTGCATGCAATTCGACAGATTGATTCGGAACCGCGACAGACATTTGTTATTGGCAATGCAGCTGGAACAGGCTTTTGCTTGCTCAGGTGGAAAAGGCGTCTGTTGTATAAAATTTGGGGCAAGCTTATACTGAAGACAATCCCCGAATAACCGTCTCCAGGATTACCGTGTGAAATTGTCGTCCGATCTTTTGATGCCTTGTTTATGGACCTATGGTATAAATCATAACCTGGCGGACAGTTTACCAATAACCACAGCTAAGCATAGGCCAAACCGATCGCTGGGCATGATCGATGGAGAGCCAAAATATCCATGAAAGGCAAAACACATTGACTCTTTCTCCGACGTTGGGCTTTCTCTGTAAGCAGAGACCCTTTGAATCTGATTATTGATAATCCTTACAGCACAATTTTTAGGATAGGCTACGAGAATTGTGCTTGTCAAAACATAAAATTTTGATCATGTGAAGAGATAGATTGTTCCAGCAAGGCACATCTTTATTGCAATAGTAGGGCCAAATGTTTTTGTTTCACTGGCAACATTGAGACTATCTGTTAAACTCTTGCACGATATAATTCTGGTTTTGTTATAATTCTGTTCATGTATTTTCTTTTTATCTTCATCAGTACAAGTCCAGCTCATGCTGACTCCTCTCCGACCGCACGTGAGACGGTCTGTCAGCAACCTGAGGATGGTGGTAGGTTTAACCGAGGTCTGCCCGGTTTCGTCCCATCATAATGCTGGTGGCCGTCGTATAAAATATATACTCTTGACTACGGGGTAAACCTTCGACCAAATAAATGAATTAATAAATAATCTTCATCTCTCCAATGGCCAACACTGATTTCTTAGATATCTGTTTACCAACAAATTTACACGGTTGCTTACTTCCCTGCATATTTTGTAAACGTCACAAATAAATCTATATATCTTGAGCCATTTTTACATATATTTGCAGAGCTAAACTTGACCTTACTTTGTTTCTCGATGTGTTACGTTCTTCGGATTAGAATATCTCAACTTTTGTAAAACATAGCGCAGATAAATGGGACTGGGAGAGACCCAAACAAGGAGCGGAATGTGATGGTGTTACTTTTTTATTTGTAATAGCGTATCTGATGAAAGAGGTCCGATGCTAGAATCCTGATCTCGCTGCATGATTTGGCTCCTACTTTGTCAGAAGATTTCTCAGGTGCATAGCGATGTGCCTTTCTTTCCCTCAGTTTCTGTTGGGTTTTGTGCATCTTTGCATCTGGTCTTTCTAAATTATTTCCAATGGGGAAGCAATTGAAGTCGTATCTAGCGTCAGTTGACTTGGAATTATCCTTAACGATAAACTTTATGAATCACGTATACAGTAAAGTAACTAGAAATATCAAAATTATTCAACATATGAAAAACAGCCTTTACAAATAGACTCCATACTATCCTATTCCATGATATTTCCGTACATGTCATATTCTAATTTTATTATACGGCAAAAAAATAAAATACAATCATTTGAGGCAACTTTAGAACTACTGCTTCTTCCCTAAAAAACGCGCTATTGGAGATATTATTCCACACCGGTAGCTTAGAACACCTGATTCCTTATCCCATGCACATATTCATCATCAACTGCAACATTCTGCAAATTTTAGAAGTATTATTAATCGACAACCCAAGCTAAGAGGTGCCACTATCGGAGAAGGAAAATGATGAACAAATGGCTTGTTCAACGCCCCGACAAAATCAAACAAAGACACACGAAAGCGCTTGAAATAGTTCAATATATATTTGAACAAAATAGACAAATAGTACAACTGACAGTAATACAGAATACTGTACAGTAATTACAGAATAGATAGTTTCTTACTGGGGATAGCGTCCAAATCCGGATGGAATATATCGGCTTCCAAAGGCCAGTCAGTCCACGTAAATATAGAATCCACAGTGTTGGGGAATTCTCGAATCGCAGGATGACAGTTTTGTTGTGACGAACACTACTAAGCACGGTACACCGACGATGGTATACAATTCCCACCAAGGTGCCTGGACAGACAGGTTATCAGTAGCGTCCGTGTTGCCGAGCTGGCGATGTATGTTTCACTCCCCGGAAATATACACAAAGTCACTTTCATGGTAAACTGGGATGAAATGTACGTAATCGCACTAAGAGACAATGAGCAATACAACCTCCAAAAGAACGTCTCAAACAAAATAGCAAGTGGCGAAACACAAGCTCACAATGTGCTACGTATAGAGAAATGCAATGCAAAATGACGTATGTCGAATGGCATGAAAGCCGATATCTCCAAATCCCACAAAGTCCCTCTGAGTGGACGAGAGTAAATATGATTGCTCTCAAATGGACATGAGTAAAAGACTGCTCTCAAATGAACTTGAGTATATGATTGCTCTCAAGTTGACATAAGTAAAATGACTGCGACCTTAACAACTTCGTTGCTCATATTTGTAAACTAATGTAAAGAAAATTCTGGGTGGTTTGATGGTAAACATGTTCACAACATGGGTACATCTTTCTAGAATGTACGCTCTATGTACAATGACACGAAACTCAAAAACACAGAAACCTCGAGAACATGCGACTGAATTCCAGTGCAGGCTATCACGTACACAGAGGGCAAATGTGAATCATAGACTGAAAAGGTTAGCGCAAAAACAAATAAAAAAATTATAACACAATATATTTAGGACTGGGTTCGTAACACCAGCTAGAACTCTACATTACAATCTTCATGTACAGACCATATTCATAACTTCATATCGTCACTGCACAGATCAAAATTCAAGCGTCCGCAAGAGTGAAACAAATTATCGTTGTGCCTTAAGTCAATAAACTATACGTCATTTTAAATCTAGACTAACAGGTCATCTGTTAGTTAAGTAACACTCTGATTCCTGCGTTTTATCTTACTTTATGTTTTTGCATATGAACCTTACTCACCATGTATAGTTAGTTACACGTGTCATTGATCAAAAAAATAGAACAATTGCGAATTTTGTTCCTACTAATACATAGTTAGCCCTATTAAAAACGCGCGGGTAGCATTTGTTCGCGCCAACTTTTACGTCCAGTGCCTGCATTTCCTTTCTTACTCATTTTCTGACTAGAAAAAACGTAACAGCTTATTTGTTTGTCTCCTTTGGACTAACTTTTAGTGCCATTTTAGTGGAACTAACTATATATGATTTTTGGACAATTACCCTTACACAGATTAAAACAAACCAACAAAAACTGCTTGCAGACGATGGCATCATATATTTGCGTCACGCTTGCAGCTATGTCAACTTCACGGAGACATGTGGTCAACAGAATGAACAGACCCAGGGCCGAATATCCAAAGTCTGCAATACCACATACTTTCTGCTGGACCCGAGATAACGCACGATTGCTGGGTATCTATTTGTCTAATATAAAACACTATTGTACAGAGAGTAAAATCATAGCAGATCGTACTCAACAAAATTTCAGGTATGTGAGGGTGGTCTGGTTACCGTAGGGAGCAAACGGATAGTGAAACCACAGTATATCTCCAGGTTCCCTACAAACAGCTAGAACAGAAATTCACCTCTGAAATGAATCGACAACGTGGTACAGCGTATACTTATTTTTTCAGTTATGGGTCTGCAAACGGGGCAGACATACTATATCCATTATGCCTGTATGTTTTCAACATCATCGATGGCATAAGAATGTAAAACGCTGGCAAGCTATTAAAGTCAGATTCTTCACCAATTATGTGATGTTGCAGCTTGTTGAAATCTAGCTATTTCTGCTTCTGCAAGGTTCATGTACTTATTTTGAAATTTTCTTTTGAACCGCTCAAGGGAGACAACTTATTTCGACGTTATATATTGCTGTGCTTACGTGCTTAAGTGCTTCCCCTTCGTATAGATCTCATTCACTGGTTTTCTCGGACTGTGGCCGAGGATAAAGTAATGCCATTCATTCATTTTGGGGATTTCTTTCGAAAACAAAAAGGTGACATATGCGACCCCAGCTGCTGTGAGCCGGGAATTCCAAAAACACTGTGACAAGCAAACGTCTGCAAAGCCATGGTCATCTGGTTGAATGCCCACACTGTCAGGGACACAACTGATATTATTTTCAAGCCATATGTCTACGAGTTCCTGAAGTTATGCATTTCATGAAATTAATTTTGCATTACTATTGCGAAGTATAACTAACGCGTAAATTGTGAGGCAACTGTATTATATAAGGGAAATTTAGGGAACGCAACAAAAGATTTTACGAAGAAAGTAGTCCATGATTTCAAACACAGTAAGCAGACTTCCGCCCAAGCACAACCCCAGACCTCCGCCAACGTCGCCTGAAAGAAATTCATATTGGACATTTGGTAAATCTCACAGGTAAGCAAATGGATACTTATCCCAAGAAGCAAGGATCATTATTTTGATAATAATTGATGGGATCAAGATAAAGTCATGTCATCTGAATGGCTTAATAGGGATATTAGGATATTAGTCTACCAATTTCATTAAAGTACAATGGTCTAAAAATGTAAACAGGACGATAGTTTAATAAAGTAAGTAAAATATAATGCTCCACTAATATTAGAATATTTGTTCACTATCATCAGTGCTCAGTCTATCTTAGATTAAGTGTATACAAAAATCTTCTTTTTTCAGAAGAAACATACGACAAATCCGCAGAAAAATCCTTTTAATGCATGCGTATTTATAAATTGCCTCCAAATACATGTGAGTGTTTATTAGCACTACATTGGCTGTATTAAAAAGGAAGATAAGATATTAAACTCACAAAGCATAGCAACAATGTCATAGGCGCTATCCTCAGTGGTCTCAGTAACTTTTATCTCCGGGTAGAATATATCAACCGACCCGTAATTATCCCTGTTAGAAAGATCAGTCATTAGCAGGAAAGAAATTACATGTCTACCACATAGCATATCAGCAGTAAAATAGCTATGCCTATGTACCAAACATGAATGATAATGTTCTTTCATTAAAAGTTTGCAGCTCGTAATATGCATAACATCAGACAACCTATACAGAAGGAGAGAACTTAATAAGAGATTGTGTGTAGGCTCCCGAATTCGTTCAGCAGTCTAATACAGTATTGTAGCGTTGGAATATTTAGAAGCAACTGCAGTGCACTGTCTAGTGTACATCGTCTTTACGGACGGATAAACGGAAATACAACTTACCCCCCCCCGGCTCCAACTCCCCTCCTCGCTACCCTAATCTTCGAATGTCGCGATCGACACCATATCCACGAAGATTTAGGCTGGTAATTCATTTTAGTGAAGTATTTTCATGAATTATTTATATCTAGATTGTAAGGGGAGGAGCCCAGGAGAAATCATCTTCTCCTCGATAGGTACTTTTCAAAACTAAAGGCCTACAACCAAACCGGTGAAAGCTGGATTCGAAATACTCCATGACAGAAGCATCAAGTGGCATTAACCACTGATGTTCACTTCCCCGCCACCCACCTCCTCGCCCATTTTACCATTGAATAAGCCGAATTCGGCGTGTCCGAAAAACAATAAACATGTGTGATTTTACTGGGGTAATGATCGAATTGAAGACGGAAGATAGAAGACACAAAAGAAGGAAAATAGTACAAACACGTTTACTGAACTTCCAATAGTTCAAAAGAAGTTTAACCCTTTTCCCAGAAAATCAGTTCTTTGGAAGCAGATGAGGTTTTTCAAGAGCCTTCTTAACAAAGACGTCGACATTTGTAGAAGCTTATTGATTAACTGGTTGATAAACTGGATTGAACATCCAGTGAGGTATTATGCTAATAGCATGACACTAGTTTAAACTGTTACCTGTAAAATTTGGCGTCCAGTGCCTTCTCGTTCCACGGCGAGTACCACTTCCCGAGGGTGGAGCTTACCTTCCTCAATAAAATGTCGTAGCTGTATTTTTCATTTTGAACAGATTCGAGGGCTTTATCAAAGGAATCTCTTGTAGCAGACAGAACGTGTAGAACCACAGAACTCTTCGTGCAGTTCTCGCCACAATTTACGGTAATGGCTGTCAGCACCTGGTCCAAAACTGATACAGCAGCAGAACAGTTATGTCCCAATTGGGCTATAAGTGTCGACTCGTACTCCGAATTCCTCAAGAGTTTATGTGCCAGATCTATGTTTAGTTCCATCGACGGGACCGAGATCAGTGGACGGTACCACTCGCTTAGCCGACGATCGCCTTTGAAACCTTTCGACAGCGTTTCCAAAGTGGAGAACACATCCTCATGACAGTACTGCTGTGATTTGTTCGTCTCGCATGACAAAGCAATGGGCAACAGATGCATTTCTTCTTGGGAATCGACCAAAGCCTTGTAAGCTTCCCGTAAAGATGTGATACAATTGTACACCACGCCGTGAACGGCATCAACCAGGTCAGTACTTCCGGCCCCTCTGAGAAGGACCCAGTCTCTGAACATCATGCCCATGAGGTATTGGGCAAAAACCGCCGTGCCGAACTTTCCCTCAGACACAAACAGATTCGCTGCAAGGTCAGAAATTTGAACCTGAGATACAGCAGCCTGGTAACTGGTTATTTGGCATGGCGTTTTACATTGGCAGTACTTTGAGTAGTTGGCGGTAGTCGGGAAACTGTCTGTAAGAGATCCATAGTAAATGTGATCATTTTCATTGTTCTACATACAGGCTGTATTAAAGAATGGGAAAAAACACTGTTGTCATTTTTTGGACATCGTAGATCACCATTTCATTGTATGGACTATACAACTTGGACGCAAGGCAATGATGTGAAACAGACATCTTTAACTTTTATTCTTACCTTTAGATGGAATTCTTGCGACGTAGTTTGGATCTTTGGGATCTAAAAAAATCCGTTTACAATCCCCAAAATGGTTAATTGGGACTAAGAAAGCCCACCACACAAGTCAAACATCAGTTTTCAGTTTGTTTTTTGTTTTCTTTTTTTTTTTTTTTTTTTTTTTTTGGTTTTTGCTTTTTAGGGGGAGGGGGGATTTTGGTTGTTTTTTTTTTTTGGAAACGAAAAATAAAACACAAATAGCTGTAGTATGGTTCTCTGTGGTCTTTCGAATGATGGTTAATTCCTTCAAATAATTCATCACGATATCCATGAAAAATTGCCAATCTGGCGTACAGCCATGATCATTCATTCCTTCAAGTCATTTATTTATTCTTCAACTTGAAGGAAGATGCATGCACTTGCTGACTATATTCCCAGGAAAAGCCAGCATCGCTGGACACATGCGGAACCTATGTGAAGTAATAACCTGTTCGTGGGTACACACATGTCACGGCCTTCTTTAGGTCACATTTCTCTTCTTTACGCACTGTAACAGAAACGACAACAACATGTGTGGAAAGCCTCGCTAACAATACACATCACAGTGATCTGAACTCATTTTAAATATGTACTCTCAACTGCTCATGATCTGATCCCGATATTCCGTAACATATAAAGTCTATAATATCATCTATAAGATGTATGAACCTTTTGCTTGTATAAATCCGTAGGCCATAGGGTTAGAAACAGTTGCTTCTATATAAACATTTCTAAATAGAGTTAGAATAAAATAATAATTGAGGCATCTTTTGACAAGAGGCCGGAGTTCATCGGTTACGCATCCATTCGCCAACTATCAGACTGTCGTTTTTGTGTTAGCCTCTACAGTGCCAAGTATTCTACACTGTAAAAACAAATGTTTTAGTTTTACACTGAAAAGTGCTGGCAATTTTGTAACCTGTACTTATTGCTGTATATTTGCACGTTGCCGTAGAGACAAAGTTAACTGTAGATTTATCGCATATTCACCCGTTTAGTAACACCCTTTCACCTGAAGAATTACATTCGTTATTGGTCAGGACGTACGGGCAATACATTTGCAAATTTACAGGCGTGATGAACATCAGCACCATACCTTATAATGCTACAGGAATAGAGTATAAACTAGCACAAAAAATTGAAGCATTATTTTTACACATGAATTCACTTTTTTAAATTTGCTCCAATTTATATCATTTGGTGCTTTAAAAGCACATTGTTTTTGTAGTTTAACAGAAATAATCTATTGCTTCTCGTTAATTTCCCAAGTCATATTTATCCTCTTTGACAAAGGGCTCACGATAACCTGTGAGACCAAGAATCCACATTTAAAGAAATGTGCTTGTGCCACAAGCTGAAGACGCTTTGCTGTGTGTGTATAATGCGCAGCGTCGTTCGCCTCACCGTCAAGATAGCCTGGCATATAGTGGTAAATACAGTTACACGTGTCCCTGATGTATCGGTTCAGGCAATCCAGTTCACATGCCGAGCGAGTGTACGGTTGCTCGGCTGGAAAGGACGTTAACTGGCTGCTTCCGCACCGCTTATGTTTGTCCTGGTAGCTTGTTGTCTGTCAAAAGAAGTTCCCCACATGAAAGCGAAAAATATGGTAGGCCTATACTATTAAATTGTAGCCGTTCATGACTGAAAGAGGCATGACAAAGAGCAAAAGCCGAGCTCGAGCGCACGATCTCATTCGCCAAGGGCTTGATAGTCGCAATGAACAGCGCCATGACGGACTTCACAGGGTCGAAAATCTAGGCAAATACTTGAGTTTTTGAACGTCATTGAGCATGTATTTCAAACTCTATGAATTAACTAATACAATAATTTGATTGACTTATTTGACATACTCAAGAATGTGTAACTTATGCAATGGCGGTCATCTTTATGGATGGATGAAATTTGTGTCGCAGGAGTAACCCATGTCCTTAGCAAGTTACTGACGAACAATGTGGCGTCCATGTATGCACACTATATCGTTGGAAGACAAGTAATGTTAAACGAATATTAGATTACCCATGCGGTAATCTTCTTCCTGTCACTGCGGCCCCACAAACACTGACAGACAGTGTTATGCTGATCTTCGCTTACATTAGCTTTGTGAAACATGGTTTTATTGCTCTTATTCATAAGCATTTTATTTTGAAGCGACGTTACTCACGTTTCGGAGGCTTAGGGCGATAGAGGTGTGATAGCCGGAAGTGACGGCTAGGGCTCTGTTCAGAACGAGGTTGGGTATTTCTGATTGGTCTTGGATTAGTAGGTATACACCCGCCGTGTTTGACCGACTCTTAGTATACTCGTACTGCTCTACGTTCAGCTCTAGACTTAGTCCGCCATTCCTTCCTGTAAATCCAAGTAAACAGTTTGAGGCGATGAACAGGACAGTCCGACACCAAATGGTTCAACCAAATGATCACCCATCAAGCCTGACAGCCAACGACTAAACCAAATGATCAATCAACCAACAAATGATTATCAACATTAGTCCGTAGTTTCTCTAATTGACCAGGACTCAACATAAGTCAGTTATTAAACTCACATTGGTCTCTCAGTTGATTAGGCAACCAGAAACAATTTGTAGAGGGCTGCCGTGGCCGGAGAATTTAACTCACCTGCGCGGGGTAATGACCCAGGTGCCTCACACCAATGTGGTCGCTGTGAGTTCAAGTCCAGCTCAAGCTGCCCTCCTCTCCGTACGCGGTATGCTCTGCGAGCATCCTGCGGATAGTCGTGGGTTTCCCCCGGGCACTGCCCGGTTTCCTTTAACCATAACACTGACCGACGACGTGTAAGTGAAATATTCTTGAGTGCGGTGTCTTTTATATTTTAGGCTGACTAGGGTTGTAGAAACAATTGGTCAACCATCAGGTTTGCTGGCTGATTGGGCTTATAGAAACATCTGGTCCACCAGCAGAACAGTGAATCGATTAGGCCTACAGAAATAATCAAGGCTTGGGAGTTGATAAAGCTTGTAAGTCTGTTAGTTATTGATGTAAACTGTATATCATAAATTACAATAAAGGAATCGGGTTGACTGAAAGGCGTTTAGTCATCGAGAAAAACAAGTAGTATCCACATGAAAGGTTGAAAAGGTGCATTTCTCCTGGAGTTACGACACAGCTTTACGACACATCTGGAGGGTTAAAAAACTGGAAATAATACATGTAACTACACACGTGCCCAGAATATTCCTGGATTAAATTAAAACGATGTTTACAAGTTCATGCAAAAGGAAAAATAACGAGTTTTGTGGGTTCAAACCCGGAATTGGACAGGGAATTTGTGGATTCCACCACTCGCAGCGCTTGTCGACATCGCTTATGTGGCCAGTTCAGCAGTGTGGATACTACTTGAAAACCACTTTGCCTAATATGGGAGAGTTTGTCAGTACATAAATAAATAAATAAGAAGAACCGCTCACATCGGGATCTGAGTTCTATATAAGTAATACAGTTAACAGTTAAAATGAGACCCGAACTGAGTAATTTGCCAACAAGCTGGATTATAACAGTCACATGCGACCATTTACCAGCTGTCACACTGTCGTCTCTGCTCTTGTGTTACCCTGTACTCTCTTTTATTTCCCCTAAACACTAATTGCGACCAACAGAGACATCTCAGTGAGTCAATAAAACTTCTGAATCATCTGATCTGGCTCTGTGAAACAAGCACGCTC
Source organism: Acanthopleura granulata (assembly GCA_016165875.1). Lineage (NCBI taxonomy): Eukaryota > Metazoa > Mollusca > Polyplacophora > Chitonida > Chitonidae > Acanthopleura > Acanthopleura granulata. The sequence goes on along the minus strand of JABBOT010000005.1, from coordinate 11,579,251 downwards.
ATATCTTGTCATGTTTCCAATCAGGTTATGTTTCATTGAAATTGATTCTCTATAAACGACATCCGTTTTGCATCTAGGCCTATTTCAGAAAATGTGAGCCTGTTTTACTCCCGTAACGATTGACTACAGCCTGGTTCTCATACAACCGGCGGTCCCCTGTATGAGAACACGGCTACCGGCGATGTTTTCTCGTCGGCGGTGCACCGCCGGTCGCCATCTGTGAAGTTGAAACGAGTTCAATCTTTCCGGGCACCGCCGGGTCATGTTGTCAATGATAACACTGACCACAGGTCACGCTTTGAACCACAATGCAACATTACTGCGGCATTTTGTACCTCCATTCTAAAAGAGCGCACGCTCGGATTGTCGACTTGCCCCAATGCCGGTGAATGCAACGTCATGAGAACTCTCGAACTCAATCGCCGGCCACCGGCATTTATCCGCCGGATATATGAGAACCAGGCTTAAAGCAACAGCGACGTAATATCAAAATCTGCAACCCTACAAACAGTTGCCAGCAAAGACATTTTTTAAAACACCCCTTTGTAAGAAGTGTTGTGACCCTAGAGCCTGGTCTGGAATATCGATCTGACCTTAATGCTAATTCCGTGTTTCACTTTCACTCACCTACCTGAATATTTATCGTTTTTGTTTGTCTGCTGCTTCGTTGCTCCGGAGAGTAAGTCTGTGTGCCAATGTCACTCTAACATTATAGTTTAGGTGACACTCACCCCGTAATGCCGTCCGCAAGCCGCCAGCTATATTCCCGCCATTAAACGTGTAACAGAGCCCGGCATCCGTGAGTAGGGCGGTAAACCATTCACTTCGGCATGGCATTCCGTTGAAAACACAGCTGAAAACAAGACCATAATATCACAATATAACAACGACTGATGGAGTGTATCATTTACACCGAACATTGTCCAAATATTGATACAGATAAGAGTGTTAGCCTTCTCAGGGCTGAGACCTGATTATCTTGGCCCATTAAAAACAGTGTTTGTGTGGTCTATATGTAGGTAAAGGGGGATAACTGTCTTTTATCAGGGAGCCAGTGATGAGAGTGATCTCTTCACCATCAGGCCTGTGCGGCAACAATAGCACCATATCTTGGCTGGGGATCAGGCTT